>JAOTOM010002871.1:5000-122116 GCA_034440615.1 Ashinkailepas kermadecensis | reverse complement strand
CCCAGGGCGAAAGGAGGCCCCAGGACGAAAAGGGAGGCCCCCAGGACGAAAGGAGGCCCCCAGGACGAAAAGGATGCCCTCAGGACGGAAAGGATGTCACCGAGACGGGCAAGAAGCCACCCAGGTTAGACGAAAGGCTTCCGATGGGTGGCAGGATATTTTTAATTTGGAAAACGAGGCCCCCAAGACGGAAGAGGATGCCCCTGCAATATAAAATTAAGACATGATAGGGGAGATTTCTCCGGACGCAGGGAGGGGCCCCAAGACAGGTAAGAAGGTCTCCGCAGGAATGAGAAGGCCACCGAGACCAGCCAGATGAGGCCCGTATTTTGGAAGAGGAGGACCCTAGAAGAGAAGATCTAGGACTAGTACGCAAAAGCACCCTGTTGAGAGGATAATGAGGCTCCAAACACAGACGAGGAGCCCCCATGACGTGAGAGGAGGCCACTAATTTGAAAAAGGAGTCACCTAGGAGAGGGTAGGAGTCCCCAGAAATCAGAGAGTGTCAAAAATGGCATGGAGGCAACCAGGATTGCAAGGAGGCCCCAATACCGGAAGGAAGGCCCCAGAATATGAGAGGGAAGCCCTAAGACGGAAAAGGAAGCCAGTGGATATGAGATGAGGTTTCGGAGACGCAAAACAGGCCCCAAACGGGTGAGGTTCCACGGAGATAGAAAAGGATGATCCAGAGACGTGGCAGGAGGTACCTAATTCGGAAGAAAACGACACGAGATTGGAAATGAGACCCCATGATGAACGAGGAGGCCCCCAAAATAGGGGAGAAAGGCCATTGGATAAGAGAGATGGTTCCCAGGCGGAACAGAAGGCTCGAAGACGGCTAAGAAGGTCCCCGAAAGTAACAAGGCCACTAAGATAGGAAAAGGTTGCCAGTAATTTGGCAGAGGAGGCGTCTGGGAGAGAAGTGGAGTCCACCAGGAGATAAGAGACCACCCTTAAAATGGGTAAGATCGAATCCACACGCAGAGCAGGAGGCCCCCAAGACGGGCCCCCAAGACGTGAGAGGGCCCCTAATTTGAAAAAGAAGGCCTCTAGAAGAGAAATGAGGCACCTGCCGGACTCGAGAAGGAGTAGGTCTCCAGGACCAAATAAGGTCCCGAAGACCGGAAAGAGTTCCCAGGAAATGAGAAGAGGCCCTTAAGATGGGAGTGGTAGCAGGCATGGAAGGAAATGAGGTTTCCAAAATTGAAGATCCCCTCAAGACTGGTAAGGCTTTGCCGGGATAAAGGAGGAGGCCCACGAGGCGTGGCAGGAGGCCCCCTAATTTGGCAGAGAATGTCCCTCGAAGATGTGAGGAAGCCCCATGCCATGTTAAAGGGGCCCCAGAATGCAAGAGGAGGCCCTCCAAGACGGGAGAGGAGGACCATTGAATATGGAGGAGGGTAGGACACACAAGGAGGCGTCGAATACCGGTAAAAAGGCTCTAGGAAATGAGACGTGACCCTTAAGACGCGACAGGAGGCCTATAATTTGCAAGAAGAAGCCACTAAGGAATAGTAGGAGTCGTATCGGGGTACTTTAAAATCACGATATGGGCCCGAAAAGATCCAGGCCCCGCAAATTACGCTGAACCTGGGGGTACCAAAATGCACGCCCGGACCACGAAAATCATGCCAGGGGCATGACAGGTCGTACCGTGCCCCAACAGTCTCATTGGGACCAAAACAAATGAAGTCGGAGCAACGAAAGACAATCCGGACATGGATAATCACTCTGGGGACCCAACAATGACGCCAAAATCCCCCAAAACGCATTGGACCCCAAAAAGTGTCGAGGTCGCTATAGCTCGCGCTAGGGATCCAAGAAAATGACGCTGGGGCCCAAAAGATCACATTGGACTAAAAAAAAGTCGCGTCACAGCCCTTGAAAATCACACTGGAGGCCCAGAAGGTCGCGCCGGGGCCCCAAAAGTTGCAGCTGCCTCAAAAATCAATCCTTAACCGGAATGTCACTCTGGGACAAAAAAAAACTCCTTCAGTGGCCGCAGTGCTATATCAAAGGGGCAAATGCCACCTCCATCCTGAGAGGGATAAGCTCCCAAGAATCGTGCCGGGGCCTCAAACATTGCGCTGGGGCCACCAAAATTATCGTCGGTCCACCAGAATTGGCGTATGTGTCTCCAAATAAATACGGCGAGCCCCGTAAAAATCGCTCCGAGGCCCGACAAATTGCAACAGGAACCGCCAGAATCGCGTTGGAGCCACAGCTAAATACAACGCGTCCCACAAACTCGAACCGGGCCCCCAAAATATCGCGCTCGGGACCAACAATTCCCATCGGTAGTCCCGTCAAGGCTCCCAAAAATTGGCGTCTAGGGCCACACGTAAGCACAGTGTGACCACAAACACCGGATCGGTATCCGAAAAAAGTCAAGCTGGAGCTCTCCAAAATAAGGAGGGATTCCAACAACTAAATGCCCAAGTAAAAAAATGCACACGTTTACCGTGCATCTAACAGTGTCTTCGGTGCCGCAGGAGACCGCCGTTCGCCAACAGCGAGGCGGACAGCCCGGCGACCATCCTGCGGCGGATAGGAGAAGCTCGCCCTGACCTCAGCTCGGGTACCTGGGTGGCGGTGTCTTCACAGGCCAAGGTGGGTCGGCACCCCGTCGTCTCCGTCATGTGCCACACTTGGCCGGTGCCGTGTCCTTGCACGTGCATTGCCTCGGTGACTGCCGTCTACCGTCCAGTCAGCGGCAATAATATAGTTCTCCATCCCGCAATGAAAGATCATATGATGGTCATTTCCTAGTTCTTTGTTCTGGCGGTTCGTATTAGTTTCCATTGCATTGCATTACACATCTGCATCTGCATCTCTCGCCCAACCTTGCTGACACTATGAAAAAAATGGGGCTTAGCTTGCATTTCAAGTACGTCAAACCATGCCCAGATGATGCCTCATTCTAATTCATCGCCCTCGGTGATCTTCAATGATTGTGGGTTCAGGTATGTTGGGGTGAGTTTATTCAACGTTATATTGCAATGCATTGTAATAAGGGGAAGCCGCTGCACAGCTGTCGCTCATGTTCCAATTAATGGAAGCCGCATTGTGTCGGTGACACCACCCGGACATTACAGGGCGTGCACCACACGTATCGATACGGCCTGAGGCCAGGTAGAGCCTCCGCTCAATATTGGCATTGCTCCGTCCACCCGCCAGCCCGTCGTGACAGCCGGCTGTCACGACGGCGGCAACTCCAAACGTTGCTATGCCGCCGAGCAGGACCAGGTTGAGCCGATGGTCGCATCAGAAAATTCCGACATGGGCGTGAAGTAATGAATTTGAAGTATTGAGCATTGCCGCCACGGTAGCTCAGTTGGTTAGAGCGCTAGCCTGCACCGGTCTCCCCTGTCCTGGCAGCACAGGGTTCGAGTCGCTTCACGCGCTCGCATTTAGCCCCCGTCTGGGAAGGTCAGTTGGCAGCTGGCCCGATAAGGCCCGGGACGGGCTACCGGGCGGCGGAATCGGTGTATTGACGGCACGTTAAACTTTCGGTCAAATTTTGCCTTGAACTGGAATTCATGGATTGGGTAGTGGGGCCAGGGTTCATGCAATAAGCTCTGTTTAGCAATAGGACCCGGGTTCATTAAGCCATCCCAGCAAGACCTCGGATCAATTCTTTTATGTTAAAAAAGTACGTTGTATATTTATTACTGGAGGAA
Organism: Ashinkailepas kermadecensis; assembly: GCA_034440615.1. Taxonomy (NCBI): domain Eukaryota; kingdom Metazoa; phylum Arthropoda; class Thecostraca; family Neolepadidae; genus Ashinkailepas; species Ashinkailepas kermadecensis. The sequence continues at coordinate 118,436 of JAOTOM010002871.1, read as the reverse complement.
GAGACGTGGAAAAGGAAAGAAGCGGTATGTTTTGTTCATTAATCTTGCTAGGAATAATACATGACCGTACCAAAGGGAAAAGTTAACATGAAATGTATTGAAGATCTTGAAAAAGGCAATTTACGCCTTGATGCATTCTGATGCACTTTTTATTGGTTGCAATGATCTTTTTCCCACCAACGTAACCTCTGTTCAGACAAAAACTGCGCAGATGTTACATGGCTTTCAGTCATGAGTAATACGCCAAAATATCCTTGTTTAATACAACGAAGAATGGGTCTTAGATGCTCCTGGGTTTTAGACATTGCGTGTAAAGAAAATATCCGACCTTCAATATACCAGGAGGTGCTGAGTTAACATCAAAAGTAACGATGAAAATGATACTTTATTACTCAACGTTTCGGCCAGGGGCCATCGTCAGGAGTGATGAAAAAAGCTCAAGCTTAAAAAATGAAAAAAGCACGCGGGAAAAAAGCGTGCAAAAAGACACGTGGAATGCAGAAAAGCCTCCTCAGTGGTGCAGACACTCACAGAAACTCCAAACCAGAAACAAACTATGTCAAGAAGGAATCCTCTAAGGAAGCCCGAGCCGATGGTCCATATACATATCGATGCATACACTCACGCACATATATAGACATATATCCAATATAACGCGTAATACATACTATATATAATTTATGTTTATGTAATTTTATGTGATATACCAAGACGTCGTTTGCGTGTTCAGTTGCGGCCGTAGATTACGTATATGTAGAGATTCGAGGACCTTCAGATCAGCGTTGTCCCTGGCTGTTGCTAAAATTTATACTTTGAAGTTTGTGTTAGTGTCGCTGTGTTCCATGTTAGAATGTTTGTCGATCATGTGTTCGCCTAAAGGTGTGTATGCTCTCCGAAGTCTGGCATCTCCCAAGTGCTCATTGTACCTATCCCTGATATTACGTTTGGTTTCACCGACATAAAATGTTCCAAGACAGCGATTGCACGTTATTTTGTAAACTACGTTTTTCCGTGTGCATCTACCTTTGAGCCCGTTGATACAGGTGTGGCACGTTCTCCTACCAGCGGGGCATGGCGGCATTTCCAGGGCTGAGCGGACCAGGTAAGATTTCAGCGTAGGTCCGCTACTCCAGGCCACCCTAACATGGTTTAGATGAGACGAACGGATGGCTGCGTTTACCTGTCGACATAGTTGGTCATCGACAAAAGGAAGTCTCATGTAAACATAGTTGGGATTGCTACCCGCTCGATGCCGACGTTGCCCACCTATCCTACTCCTGTTGTGAGGGTGAACAGCACGAGCGGCGGAGTGTACCCGATGTGCTGGGTATCCGTTTTCCAGGAAAAGAGTGGTCATCTTCGCAAGGCTCCGCTCGCATGAAATAGTATCGGAGGAGACTCGTGCTGCTCTCCTCATTTGGGATGTTAGAACGGCCTTTTTAGTGGCCATCGGGTGGGCTGAATCATAGTGCAAGATGATGGGGCTGCCATTGGTTTAAAGTACAGCTCGGTGGTGTAGCTCCCATCAGCCTGAACTACAAACAACGTATCAAGGAAATAAATCGAACTGCTATGACCAGTGTGTTCTAAGGTAAACTTGATGCTGGAATGTTGTTGGTTAATTTCTGCAAAGAAGTCGAGCAAAGAGGCCAAGTCATGTGTCCAAACACCAAAAATATCGTCTATATACCTCATGTAGAGAGCTGGTTTCAAATCATACGAAGCTAAGAAGATCGACTCAAGGCGGTGCATAAAAGCAATCGCTAAAGAAGGTGCACATCGGTTACCCATAGCCACTCCTTTTGTCTGCTTGTACATGGAGCTACCGAAACGTATAAGGTTATTGCTAAAGATATGTGTTAGTAATTTCAGACAGTCCTGTACCCCAATCCCGAAAAGACAAATATCATCCAGATTGTCTTCGATTAAACGAATCACAGCATCTATTCCCTCCTTTATCGGAATGCTGCCATATAAATTTGTCACGTCCATGGTGAAAACAATGCTGTCTTCCGGAAGTTTGTTAGGAAACGTTTCTTTCACCCTCTGCAGGTACGACTCCGAGTTTGTCAGATGGGCGGGAACCAACGCTAGCAATCCCAACTATGTTTACATGAGACTTCCTTTTGTCGATGACCAACTATGTCGACAGGTAAACGCAGCCATCCGTTCGTCTCATCTAAACCATGTTAGGGTAGCCTGGACTAGCGGACCTACGCTGAAATCTTACCTGGTCCGCTCAGCCCTGGAAATGCCGCCATGCCCCGCTGGTAGGAGAACGTGCCACACCTGTATCAACGGGCTCAAAGGTAGATGCACACAGAAAAACGTAGTTTACAAAATAACGTGCAATCGCTGTCTTGGAACATTTTATGTCGGTGAAACCAAACGTAGTATCAGGGATAGGTGCAATGACCACTCGGGAGATGCCAGACTTCGGAGAGCATACACACCTTTAGGCGAACACATGATCGACAAACATTCTAACATGGAACACAGCGACACTAACACAAACTTCAAAGTATAAATTTTAGCAACAGCCAGGGACAACGCTGATCTGAAGGTCCTCGAATCTCTACATATACGTAATCTACGGCCGCAACTAAACACGCAAACGACGTCTTGGTATATCACATAAAATTACATAAACATAATTTATATATAGTATGTATTACACGTTATATTGGATATATGTCTATATATGTGCGTGAGTGTATGCATCGATATGTATATGGACCATCGGCTCGGGCTTCTTTAGAGGATTCCTTCTTTGCATAGTTTGTTTCTGGTTTGGAGTTTCTGTGAGTGTCTGCACCACTAAGGAGGCTTTTCTGCATTCCACGTGTCTTTTTGCACGCTTTTTTCCCGCGTGCTTTTTCAATTTTTAAGCTTGAGCTTTTTTCATCACTCCTGACGATGGCCCCTGGCCGAAACGTTGAGTAATAAAGTATAATCTTTATCGTTACTTTTGATGTCAACTCAGCACCTCCTGGTATATTGAAGGTCGGATATTTCTTTACACGCAATGCCAAAATATCCTGTCATCCTGTCATGCACTGATGTCCCCGGGGGCCAGAAAGTAAAAATATCTAACTAACCAACTTGCGATATTCCCAAATGGCAATTGCGGCGAAGTGGCAAATGACAATTCACCCAAGTGCAATTGTTGCGCAACAAGTAGCCATGCGAACGAAGCCGCCAAACAGAAATTGCGCACCAAGAGAAATTGTACGAGAAGCTAAGATGCGACGAACACGGAAGGTGTTTGCTTTTTTGGGTTGCGTTTTTAGTAAAGCAGCCGCAAAGTTGAGCACACCATTTAGTTGACTCCAGATTTGTTTCCAGCTCGAAAAAGGATCATTTATTTTCATTTGCATGTCTTCAAATAAGATTGAAGTATCTCATCTGCCTGACCTCCCACCATAATGTCTGAAGTACAGCTGAATCCGGGACACTTTCAAGCCAGTATTCAGCCGACAATTAACACAGGAATCTTCATTGTGCGATTTCGTCTGATTTGTCGAATGCATACATTAACTTTTACCTTTACCTTTAATTAATTGAATTACATTTCTGCTCGGAAGACATCGTGTCTTGCTTTTGAAAGCCAATTCCTGTTTGAATAATCTGGAAAATAGATGAACAGTCGAGGCGTTGTGTCGCGTTGGGTAAGATAATCAAATGGTATGCGAATTTTACTCCCTGCATTGGAAAGAATTGAGTTAGTACATGCTGAACTCCATGCTCGAGAAATCCACAGATTTCTGCGCACTGGGAGCGTGCTTAATATAGATGCAGCAGCCACATGCCGTCAGGCCCTGGCTACGGTGCCGATACTTCGAGGAACTAACGCGGAGGGTGCTAATGAACAAGCAACTGCCTGTTGGAGGCTTTTAGAAGACAGGGCCAGAACAAAAAGAACTGACTAGCGGGGAGTGCAGGCCTTGCTTATCGGTCTAGTAGCTGTTGGTATATTCGGTAAGCAGCGAAATCGGGGCAACAGCGTAGGCCCGGCTCGGGCAGTCCGTGTCCGACCTCCATCACACCAGCGCTGCGTAGGCCCGGCTAGGGCAGTCCGTGTCCGACCTGCATCACACCAGCGCTGCGTAGGCCCGGCTAGGGCAGTCCGTGTCCGACCTCCATCACACCAGCGCTGCGTAGGCCCGGCTAGGGCAGTCCGTGTCCGACCTCCATCACACCAGCGCTGCGTAGGCCCGGCTAGGGCAGTCCGTGTCCGACCTCCATCACACCAGCGCTGCGTAGGCCCGGCTAGGGCAGTCCGTGTCCGACCTCCATCACACCAGCGCTGCGTAGGCCCGGCTAGGGCAGTCCGTGTCCGACCTCCATCACACCAGCGCTGCGTAGGCCCGGCTAGGGCAGTCCGTGTCCGACCTGCATCACACCACGCTGCGTAGGCCCGGCTAGGGCAGTCCGTGTCCGACCTCCATCACACCAGCGCTGCGTAGGCCCGGCTAAGGCAGTCCGTGTCCGACCTCCATCACACCAGCGCTGCGTAGGCCCGGCTAGGGCAGTCCGTGTCCGACCTCCATCACACCAGCGCTGCGTAGGCCCGGCAAGGGCAGTCCGCCCCCCCACCACACCACGTGCGTAGGCCCGGCCAGGGCAGTCCGTGTCCGACCGTCCATACACCAGTGTCAGCCCGGCTAGGGAGTCGTGTCGACCTCCATCACACCAGCGCTGCGTAGGCCCGGCTAGGGCAGTCCGTGTCCGACCTCCATCACACCAGCGCTGCGTAGGCCCGGCCAGGGCAGTCCGTGTCCGACCTCCATCACACCAGCGCTGCGCAAACTAAACGCTACCGTGTCGGTGGGCTTATCTGAGAGTCTGCCCAGCTGGTGTGACAGCGGCGGCTGTGTGCACGCCGCCCGGCTCCAGGCCAGTGCCAGTGAGCCAGTCGTGTCGGGCGTGCCGGCCGACCGTCTGCTGGCGCCTGACGGTGGATGTCGGCTGGCCGGTCGGCCGTCTTCTGGCGCCTGACGGTGGATGTCGGCTGGCCGGCCGACCGTCAGCTGTCGCCTGACGGTGGATGTCGGCTGGCCGGCCGGCCGTCAGCTGTCGCCTGACGGTGGATGTCGGCTGGCCGGTCGGCCGTCAGCTGTCGCCTGACGGTGGATGTCGGCTGGCCGGCCGGCCGTCAGCTGTCGCCTGACGGTGGATGTCGGCTGGCCGGCCGACCGTCAGCTGTCGCCTGACGGTGGATGTCGGCTGGCCGGCCGACCGTCAGCTGCGCCGTTAACAAGCAGACGGCGGCGGCCGCGATCTGCGCCGCCACCGTAATGGGCGGCGTGGCGAACCTGTCGTCGTGCGTCACGCCGGCCGCCCTTGTCGCCGCCGCCGCCGCCGCCCCGGCCGGGCTATTTCAGACACGGTGAACGATCGGCCGTGTTGAATCCCGTCTCCGCCGTTACGTATGGCGGATTGGTGAAAGCCTCGGGCTGGCGCGCCGCGCGCGGGTCTGTGTGTTGAGTGTGTTGGTGAGCTGGCCTGTCCCGGCACGCTGCGTTGAGGTGTGGGTTGAGTGTGTTCGTGAGCTGGCCTGTCCCGGCACGCTGCGTTGAGGTGTGGGTTGAGTGTGTTCGTGAGCTGGCCTGTCCCGGCACGCTGCGTTGAGGTGTGGGTTGAGTGTGTTCGTGAGCTGGCCTGTCCCGGCACGCTGCGTTGAGGTGTGGGTTGAGTGTGTTCGTGAGCTGGCCTCTCCCGGCACGCTGCGTTGAGGTGTGGGTTGAGTGTGTTCGTGAGCTGGCCTGTCGGGCGCGTGGAGGTGAGTGTGTTGTTCTTGAGCTGGGCTGTCGCGGCGCGGCGCGTTGAGGTGTGTGTTGAGTGTGTTGGTGAGCTGGGCTGTCCCGGCACGCCGCGTGGAGATGTGTGTTCGTGAGTGTGTCCGTGAGCTCGCCTATCGCGGCGCTATTTGGAGACAGCATTTTGGTCAGCCGTGTTAAGGGCTTGGTGGCATACTTGCGTGGTGACGTGGCTGGTGATCCTTCTCAGGAAATGAGCCTTTTGAAGAAACCACGTTATGTACCATTTAACAATTAATATCGCTTTGAGGTGCTTGGGCGTTTTATGCAAAGGTCACTCGATGCCGGGCGGCCGAGTATCAATTGCGCCCACGAGGATCTGATGGACAGGCTTTGGCGTTACGCCATTAGGAAGCCGCTTTCTTGGAAGCATCCATTGCGAACACGAGGGTCTGACGGACGGGCACTGGCGTTACGTCATTGGAAAGTCACCTTCTCGGAAGCACCCATTGCGAGCACCAGGGTCTGTTGGACAGGCTCTGGCGTTACGTCATTAGAAGGTCACCTTCTCGGGAGCACCTATTTAAATATTGCTGCCAAACCTCGTCCTTTCGTTTCTGTTGAAATGGGAACAGGTGGGTAGATGTTTGATTCACCAATCCATTTGGTAATTAGTTATTTTAGACACGGTCAGTAGGTCTTGCCACAACGCTTACTGAATCTCACCTGATAAGGGCTTATAATTAAACCGACATTTCGCAACTGGTCGTTCAAGCTGTGGGAAAATTGAAAGTCAATTTAAAGATGGCTTTTTCACTCCCCGAACATTCTGGGGATCAAAATCAAGTCATTCTGAAACCATCTCTTTCCATGTAACGGCATAGGGCTGATTTGGTTTCCTTCGAAGTTGGAGGCAGCTGCTGTGCCTAAGCTGGTAATTTCGCGTGTCGACCACGAGAGCCGAGCACTGTTGAATGACGGGTGGTCCGACGTTTAAGCTTGAAGCGATGTGTTATCGTTACGGGAGGCGTAACTTGTGTGTTGACCCTTGCTTTGCTTTTGATGCAAAGCCCATGAACGCAGGAAACAAAAGGACAACGCAATCGAACACAGTATGACCTTTTGGTACATTAATCCTATTTGTGTGCGAGTCCCTCTCAGCGGTTCTCCGGTGTGCAATTTCCGAACCGATTGCGTTAGAGCTAGAAATTGGTGAATTTTCCCAACTTTGTATGCAACCTGTCAAATGTCAATTGTCAAATAAGTCGAAGTCTTATAGGAGCGGCCCTAGAAAGTGATTCAGCACGACATGTTCGGCCAATTTTACCACTGATGTCAAAGTCAAGTCTCGCTTCGATATATCCTGTGATGTACGCGAGGGGACCATACATACATATGTTTCCATGTCAATAGGCCACTGAGGCCAGTATAAGAATGTCATAATCCAGTTTGTAGTAACTGTGCACACCCAAAATATGACACTTATAGACGCATGCAAGCACACACACAATCACCAACACCGATATATGCATATGTGTAGGCAGATGGACACTAAGGAAGCAAAAATTAAGTCGTAGACTCCTCCGGAACCATGCAATTCAAGCTTGAAAATCACAAATGTGTCCACTTTCACCAAATGAGTGAGAAGATTGACCCAGTGGTTAGCAACCATTCGCGAAAAGAATGTAGATATTAATATAAAATACACGGTTGCTTCTTAATCTTGAAGCTGATGTAATCTTGTCCGAACTGTTGTTTGAAAGATACAAAAGTCATGAATATTTAGATGATCAAATGACTTGAATGTTTTGTGGATTTATCTTCAACCGTTGGTAACCCTCTCACCATGTTTGTTGTCATACGTTGTGCACGTTCAGGTTAATTTATATCCAGTTGCAAATCAGGGCTCCAAACTTGGACACAATATTATAAATATTCTAAGAGATGCCGACCAACGTAATTTATAACTGTAATTATTTACCGACTTTTATAATGTACATTTCCCTTTATGATGTGTATTGTTTTGTTTTTTTGTAGCTTCTAAGCACTGATTTGTGACCCTCAAATCATTAGATAAGACGACATCCAAACCTTTTTGCCGATCAATTGTCTCTAAAACATAATTAATAATTGTTCCACAGGCTGGTATGCCCAAAGTGCAGGTACTTACGTTTATCGTAATTAAAGACCGTTTGTCACTCTTCAGAACACGGAATTTATATGTTGTTTATATGTACAGCTTACTAAAGTCAGCGTGCAAAAATTCATCATCGCTCTCATATCGCGTTGTTCGAAACAGTTTGACGTCAGCATGGTGCAAAAGTGGTGTATCGATACACGATAAATAGGCGGTCGTTCGTTCCCAGCCGTCGTGTCCCTGATTATGTATGTCTGAAGATCAGTGGTGTTGGTTAGTCTGGCTAAGTGTATGAGCAATAACGGGCTCCAGGGTGAATTTCAAAGCAACACTCGAAGAATCTGTCTGACACTAAGGATGTTGTCTAGACGCGCTCAAGTCGTCATATAATCAGGGAATGCATTTGATGAACCGAAGCTCCGATGCTAATCTTTATCTGGTAAATTCCACTCATGGTACGCATGTCCGATTTTTGCACCCACCTCACCCTCACCCCCGAGTTCACAGTTTCAAATATATTCCACTCCCAAAAAGTTTTGATTACCCTATACCCTGTCTTACCATCCGTAAAAGCGCATCAATGCACCCTCTCAATACTGCATGTTTTGCCCTGAAGCGACGCTGACGGTGCTGCAGGTGGCTGGCTTTCCATCTGACTGTGGGTCCAAGAGTTGGCAGAAACAGTTTAAGTTGATCAAAAATATTCATTTTGTATGTACATAATCACGCATTAATACTGCATTCAGTCATTTTTCGTCGTATAAGCGCAACCACTGCACGAGATATGTGGAAGGATACGGTATGTAAAAAGTTACCAGTGTACGTATTGAAACTTGTCGGCCAACTCTCGAGCAAGTGTGGCCTGTCTTCCATCTATGTCGCTGGCGAACCGATTCTGCGCACCGCTTCGGCCATGTTAAGTAACTGAATAGGCGCAACCCCCTGAACATGTACTAAGCAGCTATTATCACATCTTGTATACGCACCCCCTTGGGTGCGTATACAAGATGTTAAATATTAGTGACCAAGCATCCAGCAGGTGTTTTCTAGCGATGTATCGGCTATTTAGCATGGCAAAAAGCTAACTTGATCGGTTCAGTCGACCAACTTGAGAGTCAGCAGCACCTACACTTCATGGCGTCGTGTTGCACCAGCCGCTGAAGATCAGTAAATTAGTGTAGTTTTTATTGCATTTTTTTCCGATGACTCAAAGCTGCTTGCTTTGTCAACGACCGCATTCACAGAGATGATTCGCCGAAAACTACACCGCAAACCACATTCGCGGACCACATTCATCGTCACCGACCACATTCGCGGACCACATTCGCAGAAATATGTCACATTCGAAAATGGACAAAACCAGAGTCGATAACTTAGCTAGCAACACATGCCCATCTGTCACGCATGGATCTATGACATCACGCCCACCTGTCCTCAATCGCAACTGAACATTGCTACCAAGCGGTGGGCGACAACTATTCCAGTGCCGTCTCTGGCAGCAACTGTGTGGTAGCAGCCTGAGCCTGGCTGTGGTGCTCTACAGAGGTGACGCCGCGCCCGTCGCGGCGCGGCGGTGGCCGAGGTCGGACTATGACGTCACGACTGGCGGTGGGAGGTCACCTGTTGATGAGCCCTGCTCTGTTCTGCGGCCTGGCCGGCGCTGGTGACCACGGACGGCGGCCGCTGGCGGCGCGATGGCGGCGCGATGGCGGTCGCCTCCGGTCGGAGTGCGGCGCGCCGGTTCCGGCCGAGCCGGATCCGGCTGCAGTGACCTTGCCCTTGGCGGCGGCGCGAATTTGGCGCGGCTATCGGTGCGCCCGGAGACGGATGGCCCGGATCTGGCTCGGCGGTCGGGGCACGCGCCGCTGGAGCCGCCGTCATGTTTGTGGCGGCATTTGCATCGTCGAGTGTTGGAGGAAAATCGGCTGCGGTTGATGGCCGGCTCACGCTGACTGGTGGCTGGCGCGGGCCGCTGCGCCGGCCGCTGCGCTGGCCGGCACGCCAGTCTGACCCGCTCGTGGGCACGTCGTGCACGGCTGCGGGCTGGCCGCACTGGAACTGGTCAGCACGCATTCGGCGACGGCTCCGCGAGCGGCTGGCAAAATTGTCTGCAATGCAAAAAGGCAGGCGAAGCACAGCCAACTGTCGTATTGAAGCGCGGTTGACTAGTCGCCGCTCGAATTGGCAGACATCTCAACTGACGGTGGTCTGCTGCAGTATTCACCGCCTTCCCGGCTGGAAGTGTTCTGCTGCAGTATTCACCATCTTCCCGGCTGAAAGTGTTCCGTTGCAGTATTCACCAGCTTCTCAGCTGAGGGTGTTTGCGGTATTCACCATCTCCGACGATATCCGGCGTCCGGCGAGACGACCCGTGTCTCCTGTCACTGTTACCGGCTGGTGTGGGGCTGTCGTGGCGTCTGCGGCGGGAATAGCCAGTACTGGCTGGGACTTCTCACACTCGAACTCGACAATACATTCTGAGCCCACGATGCCGTCGTAAACATATATTGGTGTACATCATGGCCCTAAGGTTAATTTTGCTTCTAGCATGACGTCCAATCCCTCCCTCCCCTCACCCGTCTACAACACCCACAACAAAATCCCCGGCTGTTATCTACAATTGCCGATGCTTTCTCTTTCTATTAGGTAATGCCGGATCACAGTGTTTTCAGCGACATTTCGTCCATCTGTTCCTACTAAAGAAGTTGGGTGCGCATGTGCACCCCGCGTCTATCATTAACTAGGTCTCGATTTGTGTCGATATATGTCGATACTTCGTCCCTGTTTACACCGAAAGTTTAAGCTACATGCATTTGTTCTATACTTATCTTTGTATATGTATTTGTCCTTTTTATTCAGACTTGCTTGGGAGCGTTTTGGGGGCGTGCGTATTACACGAAATAGTCATGACGAAAATGATCTGCAAATGTTTCAGGCTAAGAGAGCGAGTATTATCACAAATATTAATATGAACTGGTGATTTCTCTTTTTAATTATCCTAACGTATCATGCAATGAAAATGTTGAAACTATTTCAATCTTGGAACAACTAAAATGTTGAAGATATTCACAACAGTTGGTATTTTGCTGATCCATTGATTGTGTTGTAGCAATGACTCAGCAGAACCGAGTATTCTAAAGCTGTGAGTTGAGAGAGAACAGGCGAGAGGATAGGTCTCAAGTAGGACTTGATTTCAGATCGCTCACAGCAGATGGCTTCGATTACTTCATTATTTTCAATACGTGACTTCACGTATTTTTCAAGATAGTGTATCCAAGTCAGTTTTCGGTGGTTTTGCTTGGAATTTTCACCAACGGTATGATCGAACACGGCGCATATTTTGGATATCAAAATGTTGATGGCGTTATTATCAACCGAGTCTGGTGCACGTTGCAGCTGTCGTGGTGCCTTTGTTGATTTTCTCCAATTTTTGCAGGGCTGCGGCCAAGGCTATAGAACACCAGGTAGAACGCTCCGCTTCCCAAAAGGGGAGACGCTTGCGAGCACCATCAATTCTATAAACTTGAGCCGACCAATCAGCGTTTGACGACCTCCGCCGATCGTGGCAATAGTAAAGGCCGTAGGACAAAACTTGTGGAAGGTATTATCCATATATTATTCCATTTTTTCGTGCTAATTTTCTACAAAGGCATTCTTGCTACTTTAATCTTGATCTTTAATACTACTTTATCACAATGTCACCGCTGATAGGGGAAAAAAATTGGTATTTGTGTGGATGTCACCAGTTTCGCCGCACTAAAGACAAAATGTGTTTGTTTAGACCGACGGAGGTCGTCAAACGCTGATTGGTCGGCTCAAGCGTCTCCCCTTTTTTATTGGACTACAATGCTGGAGCGCACCCCCCTGGCTGCGGCCAACTTCATGGCGGTAGCACTTGTGTTATTGGACTACTTAATTTGGTTTTCATGAAACCAGCAACAATGCAATATTGTTTGGCAACAAATGAGGCAGATTAAGTTGGATAGTTTTGCATCCTTGGTGACATTCCGAAGTATTGTGGAGTGGTTTGTGTCTTCCGGTGATTGCCGTTTGTGCCAGGTGTGTGTGCGAGCCAATGCGCCGGACGAAGCAGGCGCCGGCCAGGCTAAGGGCCAACACCGCTGCCCAGTGCCGACTCCAAGCCCGCCAACTATAAGCTGAGCGGCAGGCGGAGGCAGCGCTTTTTGTGCTAGTGGTTATGTAATGTTGTTTATGCATTGAAATATGGTAGTGTTTGGAGTGACCCTGTGTGTACTGCACAGGCATAATAATAATCAATCATCTGATATACCGGCGTATCTGTTCATAGACAATTTGAAGTAAAGCACAACGGTGGCGCTTATGCACGTCGCTGCCATTACTGTGCTGCCAAACAAAAAGGCCACTGAATAGAAACGCTGAAGCTCGAAAACAAGACACCATATAATACGGTTCGCGGAGGTGAACGACCCTGACCTTCATTAATTTAGACACAACTATTCAAGGGTTAAGCTATATGCCAGTGCTTATTCCGTGTTCCTGAGGCCCGTCGTAGCGAAGTTATAAGCCTCTTATAAGCCTCTTGCAGCCCAGCTCGACCGACCGGCCGGTCGTTCAAGTTGATTGCCCTTTCCTAGTTGAGGACTCATCCACTCTTCGACCTGACTGGTGGTTAAGCAGAAATAGCATTTACATGGAAGAAATGGATAAGACGATTTTATCAGAGAAGGGCAAAACTAGAGGTGTTTTTGTTGTCTGACTGCTCTTATGACTACTGACTACTCTACTCTGACTGCTGACTACTCTTGTCATGTAAGTTCGGGGATTATCACTGATGTATAGAGGGTGGTCTGCTAATGCAGCTATGGTACGTAGGCTTAGGATATTCGCTGAAAGAGCACACTATAGCGGACTTACATGTTGTGGCGGTTTGCATTGTACAACAAATGAAAATAAACATGATCGCACTGCCCTTGTCAGCGGATTCCTGCGCTCCCTGTAGAGGATGAGGCGGGATCATGTTCGTCCTCTAAGGTCTCATTCTGGATGTCAGTGCCCCCTGTTGACGGCTAAAACTGCAATTATCTTGATACCTGGGAAACCCAGATATCCTGCTTCTCCTAGGCCCGAAGCCTGCACCAACACACAGGGTAGTTATGGGTGAAGTAGCCCGCCAAAACCCGCCTTTCAACTTGTCGAATTTCCAGTGAATATAAATCGTACATTAGCATGATGCTGTGATCATTTCTCACAAAATTGTGGCGCTATTCCCACCAAAATGAAGGAAATGTCAGCAGAAAAATGACCAACCGTGTTCGCTGTTTGGTTTTTCAATGTTTGTCATCAGCTTTTTCTCCAGCAGTATTATTGGATCGTCTGTTCTGGCACATATGGTGCTTCAAGAAGACATTAGTTCGGCAGAATTCGGCATTCTACGTAACCTGTGTATTATAATTCGGTTTCTTGAAAATTGGACAGTTTACAATTTTGAGCTGAAAAGTCGTATCTGATTTGAGTTTTAGTTCCTAACTTAAATTAAAGCCCGTGATGGCCTTGTGTCAGGTTTCTCATTACAGCTAGGCAGGATGATGGATTCGTCCTCATGCTGTGGAGCTGAATTTTAAGATTTGTCTCCATTGTTTTCGTAGTTCGAAATCAATTTATAGGATAATTGGGAGTGAATTGTAAAATTAACCTAGTTTAGATGATCTCCAATATTGTGCAAATATTGTATGCAAGAATAGTGATATTCGGTGGCCAAGTAAATGTGCGCAAGGTTAGGCATTATGCATTGTTTTTCTTGCATGCAAAATGTTGTAGTATGTCTCAGCAATGTCAAAATTCATAATGGACGTACTTATTCTGCATTAGTCCTCCAATTTACAGTATGCCACCAATTCAACAATACCGATGCTGTTACGTATTTTGACCCAGCTCGCAGCAGCATTCATCACCATAAGGCACCACTCGCGCCTTATGCCGTCATCGCATTGAATCAATTTCTCATGGGCGCTATATAACATGGAGTCGATGCGTCTCTCAACTACAATAGCCAGCTACGTAGGTCGATTTCTCATGCAAATGCATAGGCGTAATGCTAAATTTCACTAAGTTTGAGGCTACTTTTCAAACCCTCCACCGTGGCGATGCCAATGGATGAAGCTGTTTCAATGCACCCATAAACTCCAATAACCAACCAAGCTGTTTCAACTAGAATTGGAATGCACGGGAAGAACTGTAATACACTGTACCTCCCGTTCCTACTTGCACCTCTGTGTCAAAGATGACGGTGAATTCTAGTGTTTTCTGTTAAAGCTGACGACGGAACCAGTTTCTTTTTTTCTGCTTTGGTGACACATGCATCCTTCAGCGACATTGGGGTTGAGCAGGCAGCTAACTGCCTACAATCTCAGCTCCTTGGCTTCAGGTGGTAGTCCTTGCGGACCTTGTCACTGACTTTCAGCAAACCGTTTATGCGGCCACGGAACCGGTCAGACAGAGCAAGTCCGCGGCTAGACCGCAGTCCAGTCCTGAACCTGACCCTCCTGGGCCCAATGTATTGAAGTCGTAAGCGGCGACGTAGATACACTGCACTTCTACTGCACCAGGTCCAGCTTGCCGATCGGCGTCAGCTGTGCGGAGTCCCGTGCTCAGAGGGGACGATGTCGCTGAAGACGAAGTCATTTCTGTTCACATTGCTCCGCCTCACTGCGCTAACCTGAATGCCCGATGAATAACTGACAAGTCTGCGTCACCAGCAATCGCTGCGACGGCTTTCGTGTAGGCCGGTGGCCGCATGGCGTGATGACCTGGCACGTCACGAGGCAGGTCTGATGCAAACCTCACAACCACCGCACACCGTACAGACGCAGGCGGCCGTCGGCCATGAGATGGCTGCCGGCGGTGTGCGTTTGGTCTGGTGCAACGATGCCGACATCGATTGCGACAGCGGGCAATGGCGTCGCCCACTCGCGACACAGGACGATTTGCTGACATGTGGTGCGTGAACGGTGTGTCAGTGGGGCCGACCTGGCCGCACCCCAGGCAATGGACGAAATCCGAGAGAGGCGTGCCGTATCTCGGTGGTATCAGCACGGCCTGGCGGCTCGCACCCTGGTCCCGTGGTAGGACGCCACGTGTCGTGCTACACGTCGCGTACGCGTCCCGACGCCAGCCGCGCCATGGTGGCTGATGCGCCCTGGGGGACCCGGTCCCCCAGGGCGCATCAGCCACCGGGGGACCTGCCGCGTCGTCACCTGGTATATGGGGGTGAACTCTGGCGCCCCATGGTGGCTGATGCGCCCTGGGGGACCCGGTCCCCAGGGCGCATCAGCCACCGGGGACCTGCCGCGTCGTCACCTGGTATATGGGGGTGAACTCTGGCGCCCCATGGTGGCTGATGCGCCCTGGGGGACGGTCCCCAGGGCGCATCAGCCACCGGGGACTGCCGCGTCGTCACCTGGTATATGGGGTGAACTCTGGCGCCCCATGGTGGCTGATGCGCCCTGGGGGACCCGGTCCCCAGGGCGCATCAGCCACCGGGGACCTGCCGCGTCGTCACCTGGTATATGGGGGTGAACTCTGGCGCCCCATGGTGGCTGATGCGCCCTGGGGGACCGGGGGACCTGCCGCGTCGTCACCTGGTATGTGGGGGTGGACTCTGGCGCCCCATGGTGGCTGATGCGCCCTGGGGGACCGGGGGACCTGCCGCGTCGTCACCTGGTATGTGGGGGTGGACTCTGGCGCCCCATGGTGGCTGATGCGCCCTGGGGGACCGGGGGACCTGCCGCGTCGTCACCTGGCATGTGGGGGTGGACTCTGGCGCCCCATGGTGGCTGATGCGCCCTGGGGGATCGGGGGACCTGCCGCGTCGTCATCTGGTGTGTAAGGGTGAACCCTCACGCGCCATGTCCTTCCCATGCCGTCCGGGCGTTCGTGAGAGCCAATGACGGCCCGTGATCGCGCTGAACCGATGGCCAATGGCTCCATGGCTGATGGCCCAATGGCCGATGGTCGACGGCTCGATGGCCGAAGGCCGATGCGGGATGGCCGATGGCTCGATAGCTGATAGCCGATAGCCGATGGCTCGATGGCCGATGGCTCGATGGCCGATGGCCGATGGCCGATGGCCGATGGCCGATTGCTCGATGGCTCGATGGCTGATGACTCGAGGGCCCGATGGCTGACGGCTCGATGGCTGATGGCCGATGGCTCGATGGCTCGATGGCTGATGACTCGAAGGCCCGATGGCTGACGGCTCGATGGCTGATGGCCCAATGGCCGATGGCTCTATGGCTTGCTGGTTGATGTGATTGATTGTGACTAATATGCGAGTCGTTACTGCGATGTCCGCTGATAGTTTGTTTTCTAATGTTCGACTTCTCGTAATTGCTTGTTCAAGACAGGAGTGCTCCACGGATTTTCCCAAATACTCTTACGGGATAGCATGGCTTTCCAGTATATGTATGACCTACCTCAAATTATATCGCCTATTCAGTGGTGTGCAGAGCTGATTGGATTCTTATCACCTATCATGTAGTTTGCTTCTCATTATTTACCATGTTACTCCCGACCGTAGCGATACTATGCTTCTGAGAGTCAACGTCGAAGTACGCGGTAGAACTACGGGAGTCATTAAGCTACCGAAGCGGCTTGTATTCACCTGCCATTTGGTTAATGGCATGTAATTGCCATTTTAGGGCGCCATTATGGGTGCCGGACCTGCGGGGGCTGATGTTGAAGGCCGAGTGAGTATCGTATAATGTGACTCCGTGAACCAACGCCGTTCATGGAAGCATTGCATTTAGTGCTTGTATTGTCAATGTGTCTTCAAGCAGGTATCAAAACCTGCGGTGAATCGAATGCAATACGTTCTTGTATCAACTGGCATCCCAGTATTGATAAATATATTCTATATTAAAGTATATACTAAATTTATATATATATATATATAATTTAATTTATAAACGATTATAAAACGTAACCAAATGTTCATATTAGGTAAAATAGGATCATTAATCGGTCTAATGTATTCCAGGCATGGCCCTTCTTCGGAGACAGAATAAATACACAGAAACATTTTACGCACATGCTATATATATATATATATATATATATATATATATATATATATATATATATATATATATATATGCATATATGCATATCAGACCATCTTCCTATATTGACGAAATCGTCTCATATAAGTCCAAGTGTAGACCATATTTGAATTTCAACATAACAATGGGCATTGTAACAAGTACATGTCCACGACACTAGCAGACACTAGCAGAGCACGACACGACACTAGCAGAGCAAAAGTGTTCGTCGCTTCCATATACACCCTCTCTATACATCTACCCTATGCATCTCTATACACATATATAAACATGATACGCCAATGCTCTCGAAGTGTTCGCGTGTGTGGATGAACGAGTGTGTGAGTGAGTGAGTGAGTGTATGAGTGAGTGGCGTGTTAGTGAGTGAATGCGTACATGGGTGAGTGAGTGAATTCCTGTGTGAATGATGGGGTCAGTGATTGTACCGGTGGGTGAGTACGGAGTTAATAAGTCGGCCAGTGCAGGTGACGTCTGGACAGTGTCATGCTGTATAGGAAACTGGTCTTATGAAGGTCCATGAAGCTACCATTGTGTTTAGAGGATGCTTTTGGTTTCTGATTTAAATTGACTGCAATTTTTAGTTCTGCTATGTCTTGCCAAATCGGAAAAATTGTGATGCTGAGCGTTTTTGGGGTGATGATGTTTTCGGGGTGATTTGTGGTGAAATGCTCTCCAAAAGGGTTGTTTTTAGTTTTGTTCTTTGCGTCGCTGATGTGTGCCATGTATCACCCACTCACCCATGTACGCACTCACTCACTAACACGCCACGCAATCATACACTCACTCTCACTCACGTATTCATTCACTCACTCACTCACACACTCGTTCATCCACACACGCGAACACTTCGAGAGCATTGGCGTATCATGTATATATGTGTGTACAGAGATGTATAGAGAGGGTGTTTAGGGAAGCGACGAACACTTGCTCTGCTAGTGTCGCATCACATGTACTTGTTACAATGCTCATTGTTATATTGGAATTCAAATGTGGTCGATACTTGGACTTAGATGACGATTTCGTCAATATTGGTAGATGGTCTGATATATATAGCATGTGGGTAAAATGTCTCTGTGTATTTATTCTGTCTCCGAAAAAGAGCCATGCCCGAAATATATTAGACCGATTTATGATCCTATTTTACTTAATATGAGAATTTGGTTACGTTTTATAATCGTCTTTAATTCGACAATGCTCAGCACAGCTCTCCGCAACATAATCTAATATATATTCAAGTACCCATCACCCCCCCCTCCTTTGAGTTCGAACTCGAATCGATATCGCCTGGTATTTGAAGCCGTGGCTCAGCCAGTTGGCGGTCGGCTGCGGCACCACGTACACAGTAAACTGTATGGACTTTGGAAGCGCCGCCACAAACCCTTCCTTTGCACAGTTATCTATCGCCCATTGTAAACACCCAGACAGTGCCAGGACTCCTCACTCAGCCATAGGATGATGACGAGTCGCATTTTGGGTGCAAAATGTCAGACTTAGCTGGCGCGCCCTAAAGCACAAATCTACCACCACCACCACCAAGACCAGTATGTCTTGGTCTGTATATTCAGCCAGAACACGGGCGGAATTTTCTCATTAACTTAGTGGCATAAGCTGGCGTTCTAGTGCAGTGCAGTAGTCATCTGTTATTCGTCATCTAAAATGATCGGAAAGTGACATGGGATGGCATACAGGACAGAATGTGTGTACGACATTTTCTGTACACAATTACGCCAGAGATACGGGGTTCGATTCCCCGGGATGCCTCCCTTCCTGCCCGGGTGGGAGGCAGGCGACGCCGTATGTCTTCAGCTGTTGAGTGTGTCGTAAGGCCATAACCAACCAAAGGATCAGACCTGAAAAGTCTACCACTTTAGTGCGAAGTCGGCTGCTGGCGTAGAGCTAGCACACGTATTTAGGAACGTGTGCCAGCTACATTTCGGCTATCATTGGGATGGTTTTGAACTGCCACCGAGCAGTAATCAGCATAATCTCCAGACTAAAATAGCGGGATGCAAATTCCGCAAGTTCTCGCACAGCGTGACATGTGTGGTCGTAAGTATTCATAAAGATTGGGCGACCAAATGCTGTCCTCCAGAAAGTGGCTGGTCATTGATTGTCATCTTGAGTGATGTTGGTATGTCTGGGAAATGTGTGCGGTTGGTTTCATATTATGCCGTCGCGCTAGCCGTCTATCTTTCGGGATAAATTTCAGTCAAATGCATGCCCTATTTTCGGCCTCCTCTGGTCCGAAGATGTCGCTCGAGTGTGTCACCACACCACCACACCACATCACCACACCGTGAATCTCGTGCTGCATGGTCGCCTGGCCAAATCAGGTCCATCGGTCTGGTGTGGCTATAAATAGATATTTAAAGACAGTATTACATAGCCGATTGAGTCGGGTGGCGATCCCTCGGGGAGTCGTCTCGCGTCGTGTCGGGTGGCGATCCCTCGGGGAGTCGTCTCGCGTCGTGTCGGGTGGCGATCCCTCGGGGAGTCGTCTCGCGTCGTGTCGGGTGGCGATCCCTCGGGGAGTCGTCTCGCGTCGTGTCGGGTGGCGATCCCTCGGGGAGTCGTCTCGCGTCGTGTCGCCAGACCGATCGTTAGATTGGCTTCCACCAGAATCGAGATGGCTCGCTTTAGCCCCGGCACAAAGTGACGACATTAAATGCCCAGCCTGCGGCCGGCGGTAGCCACGCCGGGCTTATGACGGGCCTGCGACTATTTCGGTCGATCGCCCCTATCGGTGGTCCGGGCTTGTGATGCCCCTCCGACGTGTGACACCGTGCGGCTGCTCGCCAGGTGGGCGGGCTAGTGCTGTCTGACAACCGCCCACACGTCGAGCTGTTTACGGGCGCGCTTATGACTGCAATGTGTGTTCAGTGAGCCGCCTGCACACGAGGATATTGTAGTGGCGCGTGCTGGTGATGTTTTGTGTGCCCGTTATGTGTGTATGGTGTTGTCTTGTGTGCACGCTATGCGTGTATGGTGTTGTTTTGTGTGCACGCTATGCGTGTATGGTGTTGTCTTGTGTGCACGCTATGCGTGTATGGTGATGTTTTGTGTGCACGCTATGCGTGTATGGTGTTGTCTTGTGTGCACGCTATGCGTGTATGGTGATGTTTTGTGTGCCCGTTATGTGTGTATGGTGATGTTTTGTGTGCCCGTTATGTGTGTATGGTGTTGTCTTGTGTGCCTGTTATGCGTGTATGGTGTTATCTTGTGTGCCCGTTATGCGTGTATGGTGATGTTTTGTGTGCCCGTTATGCGTGTATGGTGCTGTCTTGTGTGCCCGTTATGTGTGTATGGTGTTGTCTTGTGTGCACGCCATTTGTGTATGATGTTGTCTTGTATGCACGCTATGCGTGTATGGCGTTGTCAGTCAACTTCGGTCGACTATTGGTCTTGGTAGCATATGACCAATTCAAGGCTATTATAGCAGTCACGTTATTGTTTTCATTGGCTTACGTCTACGGTCCCATGACCCCAGCACGCAGTTGGAAATGCGACAAATTGCTACTATATTTATATACATACTTAACTCTCGATCGTGAGCGCTAAGTCACCTGCAATGGATGCATCCTCAAATCCAAACGGTCACACCACCAGCTCTCGACCAAATCGCGCAGACTGATGTCGGTGTCGTGTAATTATGGGCGTGGGTGAAACCCGAGTGAGTGCTGTCGTGCATACGCAACGTGTGTACGTCGCATTGCGTTGGTGTCAGGTGGGCCGGACGTGACTGGCGGGCTCAGATATGGGATACCAAAGCGACACACCAACTCAAGTAGTTCGATCATCTTTCGTAATATTTTTTCAACTAGTCGACCGTAATAGCTGTGCATCAACTTAAAAGTCGCATACTTGATTAGCAGTTCATGTTGCAGTCAGTTGGCATTATTATTTCGCTTCAGATAGAGCGAAAATCGTAGGTGTCGTGGATGAAACCAAGCAATGGATTCTGGTGATAGCGGAGATAATGGGCTTATTAGAAAAGGAAATAGGAGATCCAACAACCTACAAAAACAACTGGTATGGGAACACGAATTCCTCAAGAATACAGATTTCTGAAATGAACCGCACAGCGATGATCTCCGAATAGTACACCAGACGGAACTTGCTCATCGTGGGCTGTGGGAGTATCCCTCAATCCCAACGGATAGTTTTGATTCTTTAAAAAAAAACAAGTCACAAAAAATTGATAAGAAGCTAGTTTGATGGTGAGTGAAAGCCTATCTGCGTGTCATCACCTGTACTGGAATAAGTTTGTCACCATAAAATTGCAAGACGTATTTGAAGGGCATGCAGTGTATGGGGCAAAGTCCAGCCAAACATGAAACCAAAAGCTAGAATGTATGCATACAAATAGAACGGCCTGCAATGATGTGCAATGTGCAAAACAAGCGCAGGTGCTACGTGAAAATAGGTTGGTATGCAACCATCACACGAATACAGTGGAATATGATTAGGAAACCAAACGACCAAAAGTATGAAAGCACACACACCCGAACATGAGTGGGAATAAAATAATAAATATAACTGAGAAAGGACCTCACGAAACCGAAAGGACATGGCACAACACTTCCAACCAACATGCCCGGGACAATACCTCACTGGGTTGGTTCCCAGTGAGTGGATTTGGAAGAGTACAAAAAGTGC
Organism: Ashinkailepas kermadecensis; assembly: GCA_034440615.1. NCBI lineage: Eukaryota > Metazoa > Arthropoda > Thecostraca > Neolepadidae > Ashinkailepas > Ashinkailepas kermadecensis. The sequence continues at coordinate 96,786 of JAOTOM010002871.1, read as the reverse complement.
AGTAAGTGCTGCGGAGTAGTTCACCAAAAAGAGGTTTTCGCAAAGACCTGCTGAATTCTGGTTATCCATCGAAATATAATTATGCTTGCACAACCTGTCGAGATTGGCTGGTGACACAGAACTGAAATACAGAGCATTATTCAGCATAGGCATTCTCACTAACTCCTCTTATTTAATAATAACTGAGCTAATCTAGTTTCCTCCCATACTGACGCCTGAACTTTGGTTTTAGAAGTACTGTGCGTGTTAGTCTGAACTTCGGTTTGCTAATCCAATCCTAACTGTAACCCCTCCCACCTCCCACCTCCCACCTCCCCCGCGCAATGCAGAACGCCATGTATTATGCATCTGTGGACCATGCAACCCAGCTGAAAGTCTATGTTGTGCCTGTCCAGTTATGCCTCTCCAATTGTCATAAATTGAACTATTCCCATTTGGACTTGCTTCGAAGCACAAGCTTCCTGTTGTAGCAGATGCCTTGGTGGGTGGGTCCCCATGTATTTGAACACAAAATATATATTGCACGCAATGAATGATGCAATGACCTGGGTTGCAAAGCTCGAACCTTTTCTTATGTTAAGTTAAAGTCAATACATGTTTCCCAACACGACGCCAGGTTGCAAGTACAAACAGTAAAGTATGAACAATATAAAGCAGCATAAAGAACAACAGCGCAAACAACAAACAAACTGTAAACAACACAAGCATGTGTGTGTCCGTGACCTTGCTGTGGCGTCATTGGACGCCCGCCGTCCACCCGGCGGAAGTGAGGCACCGTGTTGGAGACCGTCATTCGCTCCGCACCGCTCTGAAATTGTAGGAAAGCGTAGGATGCCCCAGCGGGCTGTGCACACACTCCGGTGTATCGGGTTTAATTTGCGCCGCGACGTTGTGAATGTACTGCACGACGGAAATTAAGACGTATTGCCGTAATATCATGGCAATGCATCCACGGGACTTAGTTATGGTGTCCCAGGAGCATTATTGCCGCCGCCGGACTGAGAAATTTTCTGCTGGCAGTACTTCGAAATGCATTACCCGGAAATGTCTAGATTGATGATAATCCGCTTTGGTGGTCGCTTGCTTTATTGTGCTGCCTATTGTTTTAACAAGGAAACAGCGCTGCGGTTTTATTCCAAATGGTGCAGAACTGGAGCAGAGCATGTCAAATAATAGATAGACCGTAGTGCGGAGCATGCATCGAGCGGCATCCCAGACCACACGCGTGACCTCTACAGTCAAGGCTGTCCCGTTATCATGTATTCAGCCTTGATGCAAGATTGTATTTCGTTTGGACAGCGCGACGTTCATTGGAACACACATTAGTGGTTTCTGTTGTCCGAATGCGGAGACTGGTGGGAGCGCGCGACAGCTGTGGCAGCTGCAGGACAGCATTGATCGTAGTGGACCGTCCCCAGCTGGAGGTCGTGGCTGATGGGAGTGACTGACGGGAGCGCGCGGCAATTGTGGTTGATACAGGACAGCATTGGTCTTGGTGGACCGTCCCAAGCTGGAGGTCGTGGCTGATGGGAGTGACTGACGGGAGCGCGCGGCAATTGTGGTTGGTACAGGAGAGCATTGGTCTTGGTGGACCTTCCCAAGCTGGAGGTCGTGGCTGATGGGAGTGACTGACGGGAGCGCGCGGCAACTGTGGTTGATACAGGACAGCATTGGTCTTGGTGGACCGTCCCCAGCTGGAGGTCGTGGCTCATGGGAGTGACTGACGGGAGCGCACGACAGCTGGTGCAGCTGCAAGGCAGCATTCATTGCTCCAATGTTTCCAATGTTTCCAATGAGTTTTCAAGGAGTTTTTAAATTACGTTTTTGCTCGCCTCGTCACGGCTTCTGGTCCTGTCACTACTCTTTATCTCCTCAACGCTACTGACCTCATGCCCACTTCTGACCTCGTCCACGCTGCTGACCTCATTCCCACTGCCTACCTTGTCACTGCTACTGACCTCGTCACTACGTCTGACCTCATCACTGCTATTTACCTCGTCCTCACTGCTGATCTCGTTACCGCTACTGACCTCGTCATCACCGCTGGCCGCGTCATCGCTACTGGCCCCGTCCTCACTGCTGATCTCGCCCTCACTGTTGATCTCGTCACCGCTACTGACCTCGTCCTCACTGCTGATTTCGTCACTGCTACTGACCTCGTCCCCAATGCCTGGGTGCTGTATGACCGATACAGTGGATGTGCTCCTAAGCTTCAATAATTAACCAACCAACCAACCGCGGCAAATGCCATCTCCAACGCTGAGCTCGTCGTCCGGCGATGGCACCGTGTTCGGTGCTGACCTGAACCGACCCGGTCGCCGGCGCTGACTTGACTTGGTCGCCGGTGGTGACCTGACCTGGCCGCCGGCGCTGACCTGACCTGACCTGACCGCCGGCGCTGACCTGATACCCGACAGCCGTGGCGGCGCCGACTGTGCAGGCCGGCTTTACACAGGCCTGGAAATAGCTCGATGGTGTTGGCGCGGAGTGGCCGGCGTAAAGGTCACACCGCCGGCCGTTCGGTGCGCCGGCTGCAAACCAAACGGTCATGTATTGCGCCAGGCCGACCCGGCGGCGTCCCCACTCGTCCTGTCAACTGCTGTTGGGCCGCGGAAACGGCCCGTCTGGACACGCTGTAGAACACGGCCGAGACACGGTGTGGCGGGGCAGCGGAGACGGCGAGAGTGGGACCGGAAATATGCATGTGATAAGAAGCATTGATTAAGGCAGGGAACCTAATTCCAGGAACGCAACCAAGGTATCGTGAAGCCACCTATTCATTTGTGATAATTGCGTTTTCTCCCGGACAATTTTCACTTCCACGAGGAAAATCCGGAATGTATATGTCATAAAATAATAAAGTCATAATGTGTTAAGGCTTAATAAGAGCCGCAGGGGCCCATCTGGGTTAAGCCTATCTAGAAAAGGTACTATAAATGTGCATACTCTCACCCCAATCAATCCCTTATCTCAAATTCGTAGGGAGCTATATCCCAGCCTATCTAGCACCATTCACTTGCTATTGCATAACACACTCAACAATTACAAACTCCTCCCATCATACCCATTGTGCTACCATAGACAATCTCATCAGTATCACATCCCGAAGGAAGGTGCTGAATCCACTGCTAGGTACACCCTATATAAAGTTATAAAGCGTTTAGACTTAATAAGAGACTCAAGGGCCCATCCAGTTAAGTCCGTAAATGGAAGATACCATAAGCCTGGTAAAAAGACCCACCCCAACCATCCCACATCCTGAAGAAACCAATCCTCCAATATCCCACACACCTATCAATGCCTATCTACCCTAGCTATCCAGCCCTATTCCCCTGATCTCTCTTAACACATGTGGATTGAATGCCTTCTCAATAATTTTCCAACCCACGCCTGCTTACAGGGGTCTGTGCGGTGCACACTTTGTGAACATAAATATCACCCCACCCATCACAAATTAGAACTCAAAAACAAGATTTCCCTGTCTAAAAAATGTGTCCACCCTACTGTAAATACATTTATTGAGGAACTCCCCACATCAGCAGGCAGCCTATTCCACTGATCAACAACCCTTTGACTGAATACCTGTTGTCGCTTAACTGTCCTACACCTCAACTTGTCTAACCTGAATTGATGACCCCTTAATGTCCAAGTCACCTCGTTTAATTCCATTTCCCTCTGTCAATGACTTCTTGGCCGTGGCCTACGTTGTGCATATATCATAGCACATGTGAGAAACATTCCTGTTTTTAAGGAAAAGAAGGGATTTTGTGTTGGCTAGTCAAGGTGCAAAAATGTTCTTGTGAACTTCTGTCCAAATATACAGTCACGGGAATTAATCTATATATTCGGAGATCGGCGAGAAAAAACAATGCCCTTATCAGGGGATGCATCCAGGAGTTTGCATGGGGCACGTATCTTGGGCGCAGCCGCCTTCGACTGAAAATTCGTGCGAGAACAATCGGGTTTAGTGAAGGCGCCTTTTCCTCTCAAGAGGGTGCCTATTTCTCTGAGAGGAAATTTTGTTGAAAAATCCGCTGAGCGAGGGGACACCACTTGTCCATGGGGACAAGTTCCCCCAGTGCACACTGTATCCGCCCCTGACCCTTGTAAATTTTGATGTACTTGGTACTCAACGGTATCTACTGACGACGTTTCAGAAGCGAAATATATTTAGATTAATTTCGATTACGTTATATTATTATGAGCATAAGGCTGGTAATCCAACTAATACTTGGTATTGGTTGGATCCAATACCAAGTATTAGTATAAATCCAACGAATACTTGGCATCGTCCTCCTTTAATCACCACTGCTTTTCGCCTTCTAAGCGGACACTGTGCAATGCGCAGGTGTTGCTTAGCTTTCAATAATAAGTTAAAGCATATGGAAATGCCATATCTCGCTACGAACGTTTTCGTCATATCCTCGAATGTCCGCGCTCCAACCGTGACGGGATCCGCCGATCTGACCGTGACGGAAGCCACGGCTCGGACCGTGATGGGAGCCGCGGCTCGGACCGTGATGGGAGCCGCCGCTCGGACCGTGATGGGAGCCGCCGCTCGGACCGTGATGGGAGCCGCCGCTCGGACCGTGATGGGAGCCGCCGCTCGGACCGTGATGGGAGCCGCGGCTCGGACCGTGATGGGAGCCGCGGCTCGGACCGTGATGGGAGCCACGGCTCGGACCGTGATGGGAGCCGCCGCTCGGACCGTGATGGGAGCCGCCGCTCGGACCGTGATGGGAGCCACGACTCGGACCGTGATGGGAGCCGCCGCTTGGACCGTGATGGGAGCCGCCGCTTGGCCCGTGATGGGAGCCGCCGCTCGGACCGTGGTGGGAGCCGCCGCTCGGACCGTGACGGAAGCCACCGCTCGGCCCGTGATGGATGCCACTGCTCCAACCGTGACGGGATCCGACCGACTGTGGTCATTAACAGGAACGTGACGCTGTCCCACAGCGCTCACCGTCGCCGTGCTCAAGTCGGTCGAACGGTCGTCGCTGGCGTCACTGACCGTCCTTATCTTCATGGGGAAACTTTTTGCGCCGGCCGTTGGCCGTCCGTATTTACCGCTTGGCTATTGAGGCTCAAAATAGGCCGCACGGCCATCCCGTCCCAATTGATGGCGGCCTTTATGCCGGCGACTTTGTGCGGACGGATCATGCGCCGCCTTGAATGGGGGAGACGCCGGTGGACACGTCGGTGACGTCAGGCGTATTGATGTCCAGTTGACTGCGGTGGTACAGGGTGCAGGTGGACCGCGGCACACTGCCGTGCCTCCCCCCCACCCACCCACACACACCCTGGCCGATGCCACAAACCGCGTCGTTACCGGCCCCGGAGACGTGACAGTCGGAACAAGGCGGCTGTTCATGTTCACTTCGTGGTGCCTAATGAATTTCGATTGGCGTCCACCGGCTGGTTGTGGGTGGTGGTGGCCTTTGTGTTCCACGGTGTTGGTCTGGTGTGCGTCATAGCGTATGCTAAAGGCCTGTGTTCTAATTTATCGACCTGTGTTGCCCTTTGATTCCCGGAGTAGTTATTTGCAACCCGATGCTAGTCCTTGCATATCAAGCTTGGTCTGAACTGTAAGAATATAACGTCACTTGGCGGGCTAGCCAGGAGCGTTACAAGGTCACATGCATTTCAGTAGATGCGTACAATTGGCGTGAAAAATAGTTTCGCAGTCAGGCTGGGCGGAGTGTCCTATCACTTGAATATCTTGTATGGATAAGCTGTTCCGCACCACAGATAGGTATGCAGTGCAGACTACCCATCAGGCAGATCTCGTAGCACGATCAAACTCGATGATCGAATCACGATCAAGATTCGAAGATTGGGAGGAACGATTCTGGACTGGAATACAGGTAGCCCACAAAGTGTGTTGTGCATGTTCTGCTGGTACCCTGCTATGAAATCGCTGGTCCAGACTGCGGAGCAGTGAACGCGACGACCCTGCCAGGGGTGTCATTCTGACTGATTTCCGCTTGCTCTCACTGTTTGATGATGTGACTTCCATTTCACGGTTTGCCTGACGATGTTGCTTGCATTTTACTGTTTCACTGACGATGTTATGGGCGCTGCATGACCGACGCAGTCGATGCGCCCCTAAACTCCAATAACTAACTAATGAACAGTGAGCTCGATCATCCCAGCCCGGGCTGGGGGTGGAACAAGCACGCCACGTTATGTCCGTGTTTTTGGTAACAGAGAGGCGACCGTGTCCCAGACCAGACCCCACCCTTCTTTCCACGCCAATTTCTGACCAGAATGGTGCGGTGACGTACAAATGTGATCCAAGCCTTGTAGTCTACGTCGCCCAGAGTAGCATCTCGGTTGGGAATAGTAGAATTGCAGAGTCCGTAGCTTAGTATTCCACATATTTCACTTCGGACATTTTTTATCACCCCTCACAATTTGCTGGAGATGTGTATGAGAGATTATCGCCATTGAGTGAGCGTAACAGTCCAACCCGTCATTAGCCAGTCCCTTCTTGTAATCTAAAAGTCACCCGCCTGTGTCAGATGGTCTGTTGCTTTTCACACATACCTGATGCCATGTGAAAAGTACTATGCATATTGATAGGTATGTTTATATCTCTTGAATTCCCCTCGAAATGACTTCTTTATGTTCGTCATTTGCTGAGGTGAAGAATGTCATCTAGTTGAGGGGACGGATGTCCCTTCATCTCGAAGAATATCATCAGAAGAATATCATCAGAAATGTCCAGCTATTAATATCGAGGACGTAGAAGCGTCGGAAAAAGGATCGTTTGTGGGGAGAGTAGGTTGCAACTATGTCCATTCCTTGCATGCGACCATATGCATAAGTATCACAAAGAGTAGGGCCGTGGTTTGGGGCGCGTTAACTGCATTGGTAGAACAACCCGTGTGCTAGAACTAATTGCTATGGTTCTCAATAATTTGGGGAAGTGCCCCACCCTGGGCGTTCTATATGTGTTTCTGTGATTAATATTATTAAACACAGCTTCAATATAGTTTTCGCAGGTTAGTCATTAATATCTATAAAGTAACTTGCACAGCGAAGAGGCTCCATGCATAACGTGCAGATTTAGGGGGAAGGGGGAGTGCGGATTTAGATGCACCCCTGATAGCTTCAGCACTTGGAGGCTGCAGACACGTGCTTGCAGCATAGGTGTGGATGGTGTGATCTCTAAGATTGTGTCTCCAATGTGGTGTTAAAAGAAGTTTCAGCCGTGACCCGATGCGATGATATATGCGTTGTGTCCATGCTTAGAAAACTCATGCTACCCCACATGGACCAGTATTCAGGCACCAATTGTACGGGGTGATTGTAGCCAATACTCAAGAGTTCCAGAAATTGGTACCCTTGGCCACTTGCCTTGCTTCCTCGTTCTTCAGCGTAGACTATCTTATTGTTTTTCGTAGATTCTCCACCACAATCTCACTGTTTCCCTGGATGCACCCTACTCTCGCGCTACCGCACTGACGAAAGATCAATGCTATATTAAACACTTATCTTCCGTTTCAATGTGGGAGAGCATGATTACAACGGGAACATACATGCACATTTACTAGTGGTAGGTTACAGACGTGCGACCCCAGTTTATTCGAACCCCATCCCCACCCCGCCATCGATGTATACATCCCGTAAAAAGTTCCAAACCTTCAGCTTTTGCAACAGCATTCAGTTTGTCATTTTACATGACCTCTTCAAGAAATGTGTAGTGCCGCTTAGACTACATAAAAGTGAAATTGTATAATTGCCACCCATTCAGAACAGTCGACGCGTCCGTGTCCCACCCAGATCATAGTAACCCAGGCGTTCTCGCCCGCTCCCAACTCCGGCCCAGCTACTCTACTGTCTGACTGTGAAGTGTACATAGCCTGAGGCCCTGAATGGAGGAAACGCGACAGGCTGAATCGAAGAAAAAAACGTAATACGGTTGGTCGCTACCATATGGTCCATAGTTGCTTGTTCCACAAATCATTAACGGCATGGCAGGTAGGCAGACCCGCAGACATGGCTGTACTGCGGTGCAGTATAACCACGCATGGTGTGCCTGGACAGGATGTCCGGTCTGCTGAGCGATTTTTACGCCAATGGACTAGTTGCAGGTCGGCAATTTTTTTTGTGTGCACAATTTTTGGTCAATTAGGACATTCTGAAACACATGGGAGCATTTTTTTCTGCATTGGAATGAGCAAAGTTGCCGTATTTTGCTCATATGTATTTCCTCGATCCTGGCTGGATGACGTCATAGTTTGGTACTGGACTCGTCGCCGCCGGCCGACATTAGCATTTGCGTGTATTCTGCGGCGGGTTGTTGTGTTCCCGCTGTAGAATGGAGGAGAAAGGTGGATATTACCGATATTGTTTCGTTCCTAAGAGCACCAACACAACAATTACTACACCAGAAAAACTGTTTGCCTTCGTTCCTAGTGATCGCAAAAGGAGAAAGCTCTGGTGCAAAGTGGTAAGGAGAAATGACCCGATAAACAAGACAGCATCGTGCTGCGGAGATCATTTTGATGTGAGTATACGGATCTAACTTGACAAATACATGGGATTGGGTTATTTTCAAAATGTTTGACGTCTTCACATTTTCAGAGGCATGTGTAGGTATCGGCTGGCTCCCACCTAAGTACCCTTTTCCTACGTAGTTTGGTGCTCAGCTACTCATGGGCTAGACACGAATGTGGCGCACAAATTCGTACACAGCATAGGCACAATACATCATGGGGAACTGTTTCAGTTTCAAAAGGATATTAACATTCATGTAGAAAACAGGTAAAAATGGGTAGGGGTATTGTATGAGCAGGCAGCACACAAGTTGCCACATCGGAATAAATTATGATCGGCAAAGAAAAACTCCATCGAACCAGCCAGAGTGTAAGAACTATCTTAAACGGTGGGGGGAGTATGGGTATGCCACTCTTTTTTCCAATCCCTTCCAGTCAATGTCATTGGTGTAATGTTTAAACACCCCAAAGCCAGGGGGTGCATGCACCTCTACCCCCCATTCCTGCATCTATGCTAAGAGGCTGCCCATATATTATGTAACACTGGTACCTAGTTTGGGGGGGGGGGTCAGTGTGTTCTAACATTACATAGGGTGGAGGGGGTTGGGTTCAGCATTACATAGCACTCTGGCCAAACAATAGTCTGAGACTAATTTCATTCAGACATGTGAATTTGGATTTGGACAATGGCGCACGCCGATTACCTATGCATACACCCGTACGTTTTCAACATTGCACTGATATTTTACCCTTTAAACTAACAAGAATACTGGTGTTCATGTATACCGACTCAAGAAACCCATATTTCGCCAATAAATCCACCGCTAATGGAACATTACCAACCAGCGTCCCCGCGACGCCGCACTAAACCAACGCCGCAACGGACCGTAATGGCGGCATTCCCAAACTGTGACGTCATCGGCCTACGGTCGCAAAACCTTTTCTTTGTAAATTTTGAGAAAACGGTTGTTTGATGAATGGTGATACACCCATTATTGTCCGAATTAGAACTCCCTCTTTCATTTGGTGTATATATCTCACAACCTGCAACTAGTCCATTGTTCACACCTGTGAACATCGTGGTGACTGGATCTATCTCAGGTAGCGTTGGGTTCTACATCAGGCACGAGCTCAGAAATATTGAGTTCGTGGCATGGCTGAAATTGCCGGTAGCCAACTTTTGGGAATGGATAGCCTTTGGTCCGCCCTGAATGGTCTTTGATCGACGGAAAACACAGATCTGGTGCCGTGGATTGGTCCCGAGATGCTTAGCGCGCTGGTTTTAGCCATCGACCCTGTTTTCGTTACTGACGAAATGGTGGCGGCGTGGCATTCCGCCCTCGGATAGGAGGGCTGGCGATATGGTATCGGTGGACGAGGGTTTCAGCCAATGTCGCTTTGGGTAGTGTGACATTTCGGTGATTTCTCCTGTTTTATTGTCGCGTACTTTGCTTTCATTTTCTGTTTGAAAGGCTCTCAAGGGGTGAAGGATAAGCATCTGTCGTTTAAGTCGATGGTAAGGTAAGCCTCTATATATTTGGTCATCCAAAGTTAGAAAGAGTTCAACACCACTTCCAAATTTTGCAACATGCTATCTTATATTCTTGTGTGGTAGACTGTGCTATCTTTTGATGCACTGAATTGTTCTGCCCTTTATCTTTTTCCTCACTTTAATTATATCGTATGTATCTCATGCAACGAAGCAACTAAGGTATTCCTGCCTTTAGTTATCAGTTATGGTTGTTTTATCAAATACACAGTTTTGAAGTGGCAACAGGATTGCTAAGAAATAGTCTATTAACCCCCGCTTCTATTGGCGAGGGGAAGGTCATCTGCCCCCTGGCTCTTGCGTTTTCGGAAATGTTGGCTAACGAAACGACTTGGCTGGCTGGAAATTGGTGTACCTCTTATCCATCGATTTGGCATGTGTGGGGATGTCCCGGGGTTGTGTTAGCTCACTGACCTGGGTCAAGTCTGACGTGAATATCTGTTAAAATGATGTGTTTAGTGTCAACTTGCAGTATCGACTGCGTGTCACAGTATTAACATGTTGTTTTGTCGAAGCTTTGCGAACTTTCAGGGTCATCAGCATTATTCCTTGAGAACTTTGAAATATTTCCACTTGTTCCTTCTTGTTTTTCTGTTATGTTAATTGTACATAATGGAGCACAATATTTTACGAGGCAACATAATAGTACCTAATGATCCATTGCCTAGGGTCAGGTTACGCTTCAATCCGGCAAGCTGAACCCAGCCAATGCTAAACAATGAATTAATGGCCAAGCATAAGGTTGACTATTACCTTGGGTAGGAATTAAAGGCTAAACATCAGCATTGACAATGAAATAACGCTTTATGATGCAATGCGCTGACATGATAGCCGAAGTCGAATTTAGCTCACGTAATTATCTTCGGTTAACTCCAAACTCAAAAAGATCACACGAGTTCACCCCAGGGCGACGTGAGCCGGTTTGGCGCGACGTCAGCGCCGATTTGACTGCGGTCAAATCGGCTTATTTGACCTTGAATTTATCGCTGTGACATTTCAGAAGTCCTGATTGGAGTATCATCAACATAATAAGCTGCTATCACACGCCGCAACCATCGTGGCGGTCTGTCGTAAGCGGTGGGTCGTAATCCCATGCATTAGGTCCATCAACTTGTGTATATGCAAGTTGGTGGACCTTATGTATATGGGTATGATTCCGCAGATGATCAAGTCTGGTCGAAATCCGCCCCCCCCCTACGAGTATGACTCGTAGACCAATATTAATGTCACCATAGCATATATGCTATGATAACATATATGCTATATATGCTCTGGTGACCCTAGATGAAAAGTATTGCATGGATTATTCCAGTTATGGCTAGGCATGTCCAATAATAACCTACCTTTTCTGTAGAGCGTGTAGTTTCTAGATCGTGGGAGGGCCGGACGATACCTCACCTTGCTGGGACGGCGACGGGAGAGTTGATGGTGCGGTTATTCAATACAGGCTGTTGTCCTCCCAGGACAAGCTGATTAGGTGCCCACCACTATGTTGGTGCAGGCTTCTTAGCCTTCAATTCGAGTCCAGTAATCGGTGCGGAAGTGTGTGTGTGTGTGTGTGTTCGTTCTTGGTTTGGGCTGAGGTGATTTTTAAGTTTGGACTGAGATGAGTTATATGGTGAAATTAAAAGGATGTGGAAGTTGGCTTGAAATGTTATGAACGAAAGCTGTGACTGAAAGGTACTGCATATTGTACCCATGTATGTTACAGCAAAAAAATAGCAACCTCAGGCCATTTACAAGTTTCCAGCAGCCAAACTTGCAGCTATTGGGAGTACCCGGTATATTTGGACGACTACAGGTTAAGTTTGTTTCAAACTACACCATGGAATGCTGGGGAGGAAGCTGGTTTTGCAAACTGTGCAAAATACTGTGCTTTATGGGAATTATGGCGCTTATGGCGCCACAGAAGCTTGTGTTGTATGTGCATGTACACACACACATACACACCTATGTATGTATGTATGTATGTATATATATATATATATATATATATATATATATATGTATCAGGTAATCTGCGCAATTGAAGCGCAACTGGTATGTACTAACCTGATGGTAGCAAGTTTTCGACAAGCGATGCTTCAGGTCTTTTATTGTGAAAGGCCTTTATCCGAGGTTACACATTTATCGGATGCAATGCTGAAAACTGAACATCTGCAGTGAAGCATTATGTATCACTGTGGATGTGGACGGATGTATACGGCGTTGTCTCCACTGTCGCTGTATACGGCTGTGTGCATTGGTGTCTCCAGTGTCGCTGTTGGCGACTATGCAGTGTTGTCTCCAGTGTCGCTGTTATAAAGTCATAAAGTCATAAAGTGTTAAGGCTTAATAAGAGCCGCAGGGGCCCATCTGGGTTAAGCCTATCTGGAAAAGGTACTAGAAATCTACATACTCTCGCCCCAATCAATCCCTTATCTCAAGTTCCTAGGAAGCTATATATCGCAGCCTATCTTGCACCAATTCACTTGCTATTGCATAACACACTCCTATTGTGCTACCATAGACAATCTCATCAGTATCACATCCCGAAGGAAGGTGCTGAATGCACTGCTAGGTACACCCTATATAAAGTTATAAAGCGTTTAGACTTAATAAGAGACTCACTTGCTATTGCATAACACACTCAACAATTACAAACTCCTCCCATCATACCCATTGTGCTACCATAGACAATCTCATCAGTATCACATCCCGAAGAAAGGTGCTGAATCAACTGCTAGGTACACCCTACATAAAGTTATAAAGCGTTTAGACTTGATAAGTGACCCAAGGGCCCATCCAGTTAAGTCTGTAAATGGAAGATAATATAAGCCTGGTAAAAAGACCCTCCCCAACCATCCCACATCCTGAAGAACCAGTCCTCCAATATCCCACACACCTATCAATGCCTATCTACCCTAGCTTTCCAGCCCTATTCCCCAGATCTCTCTTAACACATGTGGATTGAATGCCTTATCAAAAATTGTCAAACTGCATCCATGCCTGCTTAAAGGGGTCTGTGCCGTGCACACTTACTTAACATAAATCTCACCCCATTCATCACAAATTAGAACTAAAAAACAAGATTTTCCTGTCTAAAAATGTATCCACCCTACTTTTAAATACATTCAATGAGGAACTCCCCACAACATCAGCAGGCAGCCCATTCCACTGATCAATAACCCTTTGACTGAAGACCTGTTATCGCTTAACTGTCCTACACCTCAACTTGTCTGACCTGAATTGATGACCCCTATGTGATACTCTAAACTGAAGAGCGCCATTTAAATTGACCTGATCTAGTCCTTTAACAATTTTGTACATTTCAATCATGTCCCCCCTGAATCTCCTATACTTGGGTGAGTACATATCTAATGCCACAAGCCTTTCTCCATATTCTAAGTTACCTATTCCACTGATGAGTCTAGTTGCTTTGCGCTGCACTCTCTCTCTCTCTCTCTAACTTGTCTATATCTTTTTCTAGGTAGGGGCTCCAAGTTTGTACAGAATATTCCAATTGGGGTCGCACGTATGCTAAGTAGTTTTTTTCATGACTTCCTTGCTCTTATACATCACACTTCTATTAATGAGTCCCAGCATTCTGAGTGCCCTGTTCCTAGCTGAGCTACATTGCTTTTCTGCTTTAAAGTCTTTTGAAACCAACACACCTAAGTCCATTTCCTCTTCAATAACATCCAGTTCCCTCCTTCCCATTGTATATCTGAAAGTCTCACCTCCAGACCCCAGATGCATAACCTTACACTTGTCATAGTTGAAAGACATCTGCCATTGATCAGCCCACTTTTTTAGGTCCTCCAAGTCTAGTTGAATATTTATAGATTGATCACAACTGTTTGCCACTCCTACCAGCTTGATGTCATCCGCAAATTTGAACACTCTATTCCTCAGTCCTATCTCAATGTTATTCACAAAGATGATAAAGAGAAGTGGCCCTAGAACAGAGCCCTCTGGTACTCCACTCAGAACATCCTTCCAATCAGATTTACATCCATTTAACATTACCCTTTGTTTCCTTCCCCTCAACCATGCTTCAATCCAACCTATAACTTTTCCAACAATCCCATGTTGCTGTAGTTGATGAATTAGCCTCCCATGTGGAACTTTATCAAAAGCTTTGCTAAAGTCCAAGTACACAACATTATCCTGCTTTGATTGTCTACTTCTTTAGTAACATACTCCATGAACTCCAAAAGGTTAGTTAAACAAGACCTTCGAGATCGAAATCCATGTTGAGTATCTCTTAAAAGATTGTGCCTATCAAGATGAATCTGAACATTCTGTTTAACCAGATTTTCTAGTACGTATGTTGGCGACTGTATGCAGTGGTGTCCCCAGTGTCGCTGTTGGTGACTATGCAGTGGTGTCTCCAGTGTCGCTGTTGGCGACTGTATGCAGTGTTGTCTCCAGTGTCGCTGTTGGTGACTGTATGCAGTAGTGTCTCCAGTGTCGCTGTTGGTGATTGTATGCAGTGTTGTCTCCAGTGTCGCTGTTGGCGACTGTATGCAGTGTTGTCTCCAGTGTCGCTGTTGGTATGCAGTGGTGTATCCAGTGTCGCTGTTGGTGATTGTATGCAGTGTTGTCTCCAGTGTCGCTGTTGGCGACGGTATGCAGTGTTGTCTCCAGTGTCGCTGTTGGTATGCAGTGTTGTCTCCAGTGTCGCTGTTGGTGACTGTATGCAGTGTTGTCTCCAGTGTCGCTGTTGGCGACTGTATGCAGTGTTGTCTCCAGTGTTGCTGTTGGCGACGGTATGCAGTTGTGTCCCCAGTGTCGCTGTTGGTGACTATATGCAGTGTTGTCCCCAGTGTCGCTGTTGGCGACTGTATGCAGTGGTGTCCCCAGTGTCGCTGCGGATGGCTGTATGCAGTGTTGTCTCCAGTATCGCTTCGGACGGCTGTATTCAGTGTTGTCTCCGGTATCGCTGCGGATGGCTGTATGCAGTGTTGTCTCCAGTATCGCTGCGGACGGCTGTATGCAATGTTGTCTCCAGTATAGCTGCTGGTGACTGTATTCAGTGTTGTCTCCAGTATCGCTGCGGACGGCTGTATGCAATGTTGTCTCCAGTATCGCTGCGGACGACTGTATGCAGTGCTCCCTCCAGTAGAGCTGAGGCGGGGTGCTACGGACCATCAGGCAGCACTGTACCGACACTAGTGCGGTCGATTACGTTGATGCGAGCTGTCGCTCAGCGGCAGCTGGTCGATTACTGCTTTATGGCGGACTGGCGGACTGTACGCGAATTAAAGCGCTGCCGTATCAGACCGTTCTGTTCAGTTAAACCAATAATAGAAACTAGCACGAGTGGACCATTGGACGGCCGGCTATTTTGGTCAAGAGGGCGCCAGTAAATCGGTCGAATCGCGTCGTGTCGCCGTGACGGTGGCGGTGGCTCTGGCGGTAGTCGTGACGGTGGTGGTGGTGGTGGTGGTGGTGACTGCCTGAGCCTGTTTGGAGTGGCGGTGGTGGTGGCCACGACGGTAGTCCGGTAGTGGTGGTTGTGGTCCTGACGGTGGTGGTGGTGGTGGTGGTGGTGACTGCCTGAGCCTGTTTGGAGTGGCGGTGGTGGTGGCCATGACGGTAGTCCGGCAGTGGTGGTTGTGGTCCTGACGGTGGTGGTGGTGACTGCCTGAGCCTGTTTGGAGTGGCGGTGGTGGTGGCCACGACGGTAGTCCGGTAGTGGTGGTTGTGGTCCTGACGGTGGTGGTGGTGGTGGTGGTGGTGACTGCCTGAGCCTGTTTGGAGTGGCGGTGGTGGTGGCCACGACGGTAGTCCGGTAGTGGTGGTTGTGGTCCTGACGGTGGTGGTGGCCACGACGGTAGTCCGGTAGTGGTGGTGGTGGCCACGACGGTAGTCCGGTAGTGGTGGTGGTGGCCACGACGGTAGTCCGGTAGTGGTGGTGGTGGTCCTGACAGTGGTGGTGGCCACGACGGTAGTCCGGCAGTGGTGGTTGTGGTCCTGACGGTGGTGGTGAACAAACGTGCAAAGTACCAAAAACCACTGGAGAATCAATAACGTTCAAGTAGTAAACCTCTCCAGAACACATTGTTATATCCCAATTCACCGCCACTGTTCTCTTATTGGCGCCATTTCTCGCGTTGCTGGTGTGCCCCCCTGAGCCACGGCAATCAGTCATTCAACGTGCGTCCATTCGTGAACACTTGCATTCCAGATCAAAGAAGCGCCATGCGCCTTTGCTTCGCAAAGTCACATAGTGTAGAAAATATAAGCAACCTGCCATTTGTAATAATCCAATAATCTTTTGGATTCAGAGTGGCTGCATTTGTTACCGTTTTCTCTTGCTGTCGGAAAAAAACCTAACTGAATTGCCATACATAAGCATAGGTAATAATTTTCCCATGCGCGCGATTTTTGCTCCACTGCGCACACCGTGCTAAATGACCAAACCTGGTCGATGCGCCCTAAATCTCAAATAACTTCGCGCACGCCGTGCCGTCCAATGATGCCGAATTGAGCTAAGATGACATTTTAGTGAACCAAAGTTGCTGTCAGTAAGTGATAGTTGCTACGCAGTCGGTGAATTTTTTTTATCGGTAATTACTCATTTTGTATTTATTCTGTCTATATTTAAGTTCATTGTCGACGGAGGCAGCCTCCACTTACAGATGGGGTCCCCGGCGTAGAGTTAGCGCGGAACGTAATGGAAACGAGTGGAAACACGAAAGCTGGCTGAATTATTAAGGTATGTCAATATTGTGATCAAACTGTAATTTAAATAATTGTTGCGGCCCTTAGTGCCTAAGTAATGCACTTTTAGTTGGAGAATAAAGATCTTAAGGTCAAAGTAATTTGAAGAATTTTGCTCGGTAAATCGGCACTTGAAATCTTAACATTTCTTGCAAAAAAAATTGTCATAGATTCGAAGCGGTCCATCCGGTCGACATGAAATGTTTCGTACCCCTATCTGGTCAACACAGACATGTTTAGTCCAAGTGTCAGACCAGGATCGCATGTCACAGAGTTATCCAGACTTGTGCTCGACTCAAATTTTATGAGTCGACTCACATTTGACTCAGATCTTGAGATCCGATTCAACTCATGATTCAGAGCAGGTCAAAATTATTTGATTCGACTCAATTCAGACTCAGAGCTCACAAAGCATGCTTCGACTCATGACTCAAGCATACATTTGAATCGATTCAGATCCGACTCAGTGGTATCACTCATGAGCCATATGTGTACATATATATATATATATATATATATATATATATATATATATATATATATATATATATATACATATTATATAGGTATATGTGATGTGAAAACAGTTCTAACAAAAATGATTTATTCGACAGACAGTTTGATGTCTACGCATCTTCATCTGTGTCTAATTAAAGAAAGGAATTAGTATTTATTTAGACACCAACGAAGATGCTCTAACATTGAAACATCTTGATCTGTTGAATATATTATTTTTGCTAAAACTTTGGGTATAATTGGAGATCAAGGTGGATTTTGATTCTTTGGAATTTTTAGTTTGAATACCTGGTATTTTAACGTAAAAATGACGATGCGACCACTCATTTTCTCCGCAAATGATTACTTTTCAGTTGGCAAAGAAATAAACGATCAAAATCTTCACTCTACAAATATAGCACATCGCGTATAATCATCCGTACCTGGTGTGTCATAGACGTGATGAAGAAGAAGTTGAACACTTCATGCACTCAATTTAATACTCTTTGACATCGAAAACCTTATGTTTCTGCCTTAATTCGACGTTTATTTCTGAGAATTTATACTCTCAGACCAACGCGTCCACAACGCGACCAAGGCTGGAAATTCCTTGCGATGCTGTAATCCTTAAGGGCAGAGCTGTCCAATACATCCTCGAAGGTTTAGTATGTATATTTACTAAGAGGGGAAGTGTATTTAGTAAGAATATTTACTAAATTTCTGGAAGTTTAATAGGTATTGTTACTAAAGTTACCTATACAATAGGTGGTTTTACAGCGGATTTTGCTCCCAGGTCACGTGGTCTCAGGAACAAGATAGAGGGAGAAGACCCGTAGTCAAATTATTTTCTTGGACTGATTTATTAGACAGAAATACTTGAACTTGAAGTGCTTATATCCTGGGAAATTTTGCATTTTCCAAACGGATGAGTGTCAAATTCGTTGAAATCACATTAGAAAACACCAGAAAAACAACATTTTGATCTAAAATGTTTGCCATTTTTACACAAATCCTGTAATTGTCGATGGAAAGAATCAACCTCAATATAGGCGTCACTCACTTGGTATCTCATGATAACCTCTCCTCTATATATAAGTTTGAGACATTGCTTAAATTTCACAGGTCAGGACTTCGAGCAATCGTGCTCCAATCACCTGAACAAAACCTATATAATGCCACACATTCCAAAATACTTGATATTTTCATCAATAAATTTGAACATGTGTTGCTATAACAAGAACAATGCTATTTTTTCACAAAAAAAGATCATGCTTGTATTCCAGACTAAGTTTTAGGATATTACAGAAGACATATGCAAACTGGTTAAAATATGTTATATCCAGTACACATTTCCTTCATATATAGGAGAAAAAAAGTAATCTGCAACCAAATTGATACCATATATTGAAGAAAAAAAAACCTTCGGATGACGTCATGCGGGCTTGAAGGAAAACTTCGATCTACCTTCTAGTAAAGGTACCTTGGTTTGTTATTTGTCACACGCGCGTCTGATATGATATCAGACGCGCAGGTGACAAATAACAAACCAACGCAATTGTATTCAGTGCAGATGCCCATTGCAGTGCAGGACGATTTCGGTTCCATATTCTTTTTTCACAATTACAACCCATTTATGTGTTGTGTTCCTGGTACTAGGATTGACTCATGCATGGTACTGATTGTGGATACCAAGCTTAACATTAATAATTATTTGTAGTTATTGTCATTGGTTTTTGGTAAATAACTTCAGTACTGGTACCCCTCATTCTTTACTCACTGACAGATGACAAGTTGACAATTGTACTGCTAAGCATGAATAATTATGCTGTGTTTTTACTCCCTACTTTGTGTCATGACATAGCATTCACACAGATACATACTTCATATAATTTGTTCATAACTTGCATTTGAGTCACAAGACTCAAATGACTCATTGTGATTCAAATGATTGACTCATGATTCAACTCATTTATTTTTTGAAAGATGTGATTCAACTCACGACTCAAGATATTTTTTGTGGAAAAGAATCGATTCAACTCTCGACTCATCCAAAAACGATTGATTCATGAGTCGATTCTCGATTCAACTCGAGTCGAGCACACGTCTGGATGTCACACATATTGGCACCTTTCCAGCGTAAGGTTATGCTCTGATCACTATGAATGACCACTAGCTCAGTTACGTGAGGTTATCTATGTTTGTTTGGTGGCCTATTAGCGATGATCTCTACCAGAAAGCTAAGGTCAAGCAGGTCAGTGGCTTTTTCAAGGTCATTTGAGGTCAATTACGTTATATGACGTCATTTTCCCCATATGATCTTGGAGGTATCATGGGGTATTTTCTCGCTGATTCACGTGAAGACAACTATTTTGACTTATGCGCCAAGGAGTGTTCGAAAATTGCAAAGCGTTTTTGTGCATGTTTTACAGACAACTTTGGGGGCATATGGTCATTGCTGAAGACTTGCGAGTCTGTTGTGAACCATGCAATATCTATGTCTTACTGTTAACTTATGTTGTTGCAGGTTGTAGTTGTTTCATAGTATACATAGCGTAAAGTAGCCATTTAATTTTACTTCCTGATTTATTAGTGAGCACCAACCGGGCAAGCGTTATAAAAGATGCCCTAAATGAGTACAAGGAAAAAGTCAACCTCGCATCTGACACCCACAGTTGGAACAGGACGTGAGCTCTCCCGTCAGAGCTGCCCCCAAACAGGGATATTATCAGGTATGGCATCTTCCTGAGAAAGTATAGCGAGAAAATGTGAGAAGCTATCTGACGGACGATATAGTGAGGGGCATCCACCCAGCTGTAGTGAAGCAATGCAAGAAGGTCATTGCGTTGTCCCAGGTTCCCATCATAAATAGCGAGCAAAGAGTCGAAGGAAAGATCAGTGTTGTGGATTCAGGCAGTCACTATATCGCTTCGAGGGGAACACTCGAAGTATTCGTTCTTCAGAGGGTCAACACGCCCTTTGACGTCCTGGCATTCCAGTGTCAGATCAGAAACTGCGCAGACAGCATCTGTAGCTCAACGTACACTTCGGAGGTTCACATCGACTGTCACTGCAAAAGGAAGCAAAAAAATTACCGTCAAGTACCTAACCTGCATCACAGGTCAGAGTAAGTGAGTGTGAGAGTGAGTGAGTGAGTGTGAGAGTGAGTGGGTGAGTGTGAGAGTGAGTGAGTGAGTGAGTGTGAGAGTGAGTGTGAGTGAGTGAGTGAGTGAGTGCGTGTGAGAGTAAGGGGGTGTGAGAGTGAGTGGGTGAGTGTGAGAGTGAGTGAGTAAGTGTGAGAGTGAGAGAGAAGGTCGGCAGCTATGGACCTCATCACATAGCAGTATCTATAAGGTTGCGAACAGAGGTTACATCTACGAGTGCAAAGCATGCTTCATCGCCAAAGAATTAGGAGAATCATTGGTGAGCAATGAAAAGAGAAGAGGTGGCAACAGCAATCCTTCTCGGGTGCCGGATGTGACGTTCACCCATTTCGATGTTTCTCTGTCGAAAACACTCCTCTGCGCTCTTCCAGAGAGATACGCAACGAGCCATTTTAATGCTTTGATATTTTGGATAAATGGTGGGGTTTATGAATTAATAATGTGTGGTTTACACTCTGAAAAGCCGAAGAGAAGTCCTTATGTATAGGATCAGCTTGGCATTTCTTTGAAAAATAGATTGCCATGCTTCTGAGGGATCTCGCGAGATTTGAAACACAGGGCGGCCGGTTGGAGAAATCCGTGTTGCTCCCGGGATATAGCATGACGAAGAAGGGTCGAGAGCGAGACGCTCCAGACAGGTGGCAAAACACTGGCAAAAGTGTTTTGCTACATCGGTACCCTTTTGCAGTGCGGCACTAGTTCCGTCTGCATCGCCGGCTTTGCTACTCAGTGTATGTGGTGATGTCACGAACACGATCGCCGGACAATGTAAAGCTGGAGAAGGTTTACATTCTTCGGCGTCGGCTGATGCAATGAACGTTGGCTGACGTAATGAGTGGATAGTCGAACACATTGGAGTCGCTAAATTTAGAAGCAAGCACTCGATTTAGACGCTCGGATTTGCCTCTGTTCCAAACATTTTAATGTTCCATCCCAAGGCACAGGCAGAACGCCTGCTCTGCCCCCACGGCTTTTAACCACGTGACCATATTATATTTCGAATCATTTTAAAGTCATGAATGACTCCATGCAAGTACCCTAAATATTTATTATCACGTATTTTCTTCAAGTCCGTCCTTTTCATGTGAAATTTTCCTCTAAAGCCAAACATGGGTTGCGTCCTTCACGATTTCGCCCGTGAGCTTAACACAAATGTGTGAGAGTCGACCCGCTCGAACCTCGTCCCCATTTGCTAGCAACCGGGAAGGGTGGAGCGATACCGCAGGCCGGCATCTCACACAAACCACCACCACCGACCACCACCACCGGCCACTAACGCCGACCGACAACACCGACCATCAGCGTCCACCAACACCGACCACCACCACCGACCACCACCACCGGCCACTAACGCCGACCGACAACACCGACCATCAGCGTCCACCACCACCGACCACCACCACCGACCACCACCACCGGCCACTAACGCCGACCGACAACACCGACCATCAGCGTCCACCACCACCGACCACCACCACCGGCCACTAACGCCGACCGACAACACCGACCATCAGCGTCCACCACCACCGACCACCACCACCGACCACCACCACCGACCACCACCACCGGCCACTAACGCCGACCGACAACACCGACCATCAGCGTCCACCAACACCGGCCGTGGCAGACCAATCTGCTAATGAAACATGTGTGGGCGGCGGTCTGTGCGGCTCCGTCAGCGTGATAGGTGCGCTGTCGCGTGACCAGCGAGGGTGAGTCAGTTTGGGTCGCTGTCGCGTGACCAGCCAGGGTGAGTCAGTTTGGGTCGCTGTCGCGTGACCAGCCAGGGTGAGTCAGTTTGGGTCGCTGTCGCGTGACCAGCGAGGGTGAGTCAGTTTGGGTCGCTGTCGCGTGACCAGCCAGGGTGAGTCAGTTTGGGTCGCTGTCGCGTGACCAGCCAGGGTGAGTCAGTTTGGGTCGCATGTCGCGTGACCAGCCAGGGTGAGTCAGTTTGGGTCGCATGTCGCGTGACCAGCCAGGGTGAGTCAGTTTGGGTCGCTGTCGCGTGACCAGCGAGGGTGAGTCAGTTTGGGTCGCTGTCGCGTGACCAGCCAGGGTGAGTCAGTTTGGGTCGCTGTCGCGTGACCAGCCAGGGTGAGTCAGTTTGGGTCGCATGTCGCGTGACCAGCCAGGGTGAGTCAGTTTGGGTCGCATGTCGCCGCCGGCCTCTATATATTTATGTGTGTGTGTGTGTATGTGTCTGTGTCTGTCTGTGTATGTATGTCTGTCTGTATGTCTGTCTATCGGTTTCCGCCTGTGTGTTCTGTATGTATGTGTCTGTCTATATGTGTCTATCTGTATGTGTCTGTCTGTCTGTGTCTGTCTGTCTGTGTCTGGCTGTCTGTGTATGTCTGTATGTGTCTGTCTGTCTGTCTGTATGTGTCTGTCTATATATGTCTATCTGTATGTGTCTGTCTGTCTGTGTCTGGCTGTCTGTGTATGTCTGTCTGTGTCTGTCTGTCTGTCTGTCCGTCTGTCTGTCTGTTGCTGTCTGTCGGTCTGTCTGTGGCTGTGTGTCTGTATGTCTGTCTGTGTATGTGTGTCTGTCTGTCTGTCTGTGTCTGTCTGTATGTGTCTGTCTATATGTGTATATCTGTATGTGTATGTCTGTCTGTGTCTGTCTGTCTGTGTATGTGTGTCTGTCTGTCTGTGTCTGGCTGTATGGGTATGTCTGTCTGTGTCTGTCTGTCTGTCTGTGTCTGTCTCTGTCTGTTTGTCTGTCTGTCTGTTGCTGTCTGTATGTGGCTGTGTGTATGTCTGTATATCTGTCTGTGTATGTGTGTCTGTCTGTCTGTCTCTGTCTGTTTGTCTATCTCGGTCTGTCCGTCTCTATATGTCTGTGCCTGTATGTCAGTGCCTGTATGTCTGTGTATGTATATCTGTGCCTGTATGTCTGTGTTTGTTTATCTGTGTCTGTATGTCTGTGTCTGTATGTCTGTGTCTGTATGTGCGTCTGTATGTCTGCGTCTGTATCTGTATGTCTGTAACTGTATGTCTGTGTCTGTATGTTTGTCTGTATGTTTGTCTGTATGTTTGTCTGTATGTCTGTCTGTCTGTCTGTGTGTCCGTCTGTCTGTATGTCTGTGTGTCCATCTGTCTGTGGCTGTGTGTCTGTCTGTCTGTCTGTCTGTCTGTGTCTGTCTGTGGCTGTGTGTCTGTCTGTCTGCGTCTGTCAGCCACACTCCGTCGTTCCGGCCGGCCACGGGCGGTCGGCTGCTGTGACCTTTTGCTGCCACAGATCGCAGGGTGATATGTGCCGACAGCTCCGACCTCGCCCTGTTCTGCGCACCGGACATCTGTGTATTTAACTCAGCCCAGACGTCGGGTGTCATGCTTACCAGACGTTCGTCTGTGGTGTGCTGCGGGACCTCAGCACTGTGTCATTTTGTGTGTGCCGCATGACCTAACGTATGTATGTTGCGTGTCGCAGAACCTGATATCAGCGTGTTGTGTGCCGCATGACCTGACGTCTCTGTGGTGCGCGTCGTAGGACCTGACACAGTGTGTTGTGTGCCGCATGATCTGACACAGTGTGTTGTGTGCCGCATGATCTGACGTCTGTGTCTTGCGTTCCGCAGGACCTGACAGCAGTGTGTTGCGTGCCGCATGACCTGACAGCAGTGTGCTGTGTGCCGCAGGACCTTGTGCGGAAGATGCTTCACGTGGATCCAGGTCAACGGTTAACGGCGTCTGAGGCGTTAAGACATCCGTGGGTGGTGGACCGTGCATCGCTTCCTGATATAAAACTCGCATTGCCTCCTCCGAACCTCGGCTCCGTCAAGGTATGTCACCTGCGTCTGAAGTATAAGGTTGGCCTCGTTTTCGCATCTCTGTCTCTCTCTCTCTCTCTCTCTCTCTCTCTCTCTCTCTCTCTCTCTCTCTCTCTCTCTCTCTCTCTCTCTCTCTCTCTCTCTCTCTCTCTCTCTCTCTCTGTCTCTCTCTCTCTCTCTGTCTCTCTCTCTCTCTCTCTCTCTGTCTCTCTCTCTCTCTCTCTCTCTCTCTCTCTCTCTGTCTCTGTCTCTGTCTCTGTCTCTGTCTCTGTCTCTGTCTCTGTCTCTGTCTCTGTCTCTGTCTCTGTCTCTGTCTCTGTCTCTGTCTCTGTCTCTGTCTCTGTCTCTGTCTCTGTCTCTGTCTCTGTCTCTGTCTCTGTCTCTGTCTCTGTCTCTCTCTCTGTCTCTCTCTCTGTCTCTCTCTCTCTCTCTCTCTCTCTCTCTGTCTCTCTCTGTCTCTCTCTATATAATATATATATATAATAATATATTATATAATATATATAATATATATATAAACTCTGTCTCTCTGTCTCTCTTGTCTCTCTCTGTCTCTCTCTGTCTCTCTCTGTCTCTCTCTGTCTCTCTCTGTCTCTCTCTGTCTCTCTCTCTCTCTCTCTCTCTCTCTCTCTCTCTCTCTCTCTCTCTCTTCCTGTCTCTCTCTCTCTGTCTTTATCTGTCTTGCTGTCGGGGGAGGGTAATCTAGGGGTAAGTTGCCCGTCTCACAATCGAAAGATCGTGGGTTCGAGTCTCACCTGTCGCTACTTTTCGCCCGCGGCCAATCGGCGTGAGAGATTGGCGACGCTACATGACTCAGCGGTCGATCTGTCTTAAAAACCAATAACCAACCAATCTGTCTTTCTGTCTCTGGAAAATAATGAAGAATCGCATAACATTGTTTTCGTTACTGATAATTATGGCATGACATTTACTCAGCTGAAGCTTCATATTTGCATTAGACGGGTCATCCGTTTTCCTACACGTTTTGTTGTGTTTTTATTATGGCAGCGTCCATATAGCAGCTTTTTATTATGGCCAGTTATAACTATGGATAAACTAATTCGATTTGTTATGACCAGTTGAAACCATCGAATTAGGGTTGAGCTCATGCTTCACTTGTATGTTGCTCGGCGCGCACAGTGCACGCTTGCGCAGTGGAGCCACAAACGTAGCCCCTGCGCCGTGGCAATTTGCTCAGCCACGGCCTGTGCTCGAGTGGACGGCTGTTGCAGCAACTGGGCTCTTTGGTGCCGGCGTGCCAGGAGCGACAGCAGACGCCACGTGGGGAGCGATCGTACGCGACCTCAGCAGTGATGTATGCCACGCAAAAGGCCGTTAGAGCCACGGTAGAAACATGCAGCAACGTCGAGCATGTTGATGGGCCGAGTCGCCTCTTAATATCCGAACGGTGCGCCAGTCAGAATCCTCAGCTCATAAGGGAGAATAGCCTTTTGTTCGGGTACTATGCACGTTACTGTGCAGGTCGTTTGACGTAAACTAGCTCTGTTTCGGGGTGTTTTGCGACCGTCTGCTCCTTTACAAAGGACGAAAACGCGATACTTTCAGCCTCGGTGTCTTATTCGTAGCATGAATACTAGACACTGGTGATATTTCCTCAACAAGTTGTATTGGACATTTTTTTTTATGTCAGCGTATCAAATAAAGAAAGTACAAAGAATAAAAATGCCACAGAAGCTTGGAAGGCAAAGATAAATTGGCATGTAATAGCTTTCGCTATGAAGCTGTCTGAGGTCAGCTGGGACTCTTCCCTCAAGAAGCGCCAGGATGGGCCCTCGGGGCACAAAGATGATGACCTGTTATTAAGTGGTGCAACGCTCAAAAGGCTGGTAATCGTTGTACCGGGCTGTCAGCTGCCCTGGTGCGGGTTAAGGGCGTTTGTGTGCCAGTATTGCACGGTGGCATACTCTATTTGCCGTATGCCCGTCCGATTGAAACGAGAACCAGCTAATCTCCGGTGGTCTGCCCACGGTGGCACTCGTGAACTTTGACGTTTGCGCATCTGGGATTGCTGGTGGAAAACATGCTGTGTTGCCGACGACCCTGGCATGGAGCAGGCTGTGTTGTTGACGACCACGGCATGGAACAGGCTGTGTTGTCGACGACCACGGCATGGAACAGGCTGTGTTGTCGACGACCACGGCATGGAACAGGTTGTGTTGCCGACGACCACGGCATGGAACAGGTTGTGTTGTCGACGACCACGGTATGGAACAGGCTGTGTTGTCGACGACCACGGCACGGAACAGGCTGTGTTGTCGATGACCACGGCACGGAACAAGCTGTTTTGTTGATGACTACGGCATGGAACAGGCTGTGTTGTCGACGACCACGGCATGGAACAGGCTGTGTTGTCGATGACTACGTCATTGAACAGGCTGTGTTGTCGACGACCACGGCATGGAGCAGGCTGTGTTGTCGACGACCACGGCATGGAGCAGGCTGTGTTATCGACGACCATGGCATGGAGCAGGCTGTGTTATCGACGACCACGGCATGGAACAGGCTGTTTTAGTGACTACCCCGGCGCGGTGATGGTCCGACCACCGCGGCTAGGGCGGAACTTACTTATCCAGTCGCTTTTTTGTGAATATATTTATTTCCGCCACAGCCCCGGGTGTCACGGTGCAATTTACTCCCCGTTAGCGACCGTCACGGAAGACATGTTCAGTTTCCGCCGTGGCTGCTATTGGAGAATGTGACGCGTGTCGTGTCGATGCTGGTGTGCATCGAGCTTCGACTGATGCCGTCACCTCGACTGCCGTGCGTCGTTCGTCATGGTGTAGTATTATCGTTAAGGATTTAGTGCAGTCGCCTACGACAGACCACGTTAACAGCATCAAAAATGAGCTTAAGAAGCTCAGTGAATTGTAGCCTTTCTTCAGTAGATGCCGGAAGGTGTTTTGAATGTCGGTTGTCCAGAACCGTTGCCGAACGTCGCGTGCCCGTACTTGCTATGTCAAGTCGTACTCGACAATATTGCTAAGGACACTATGCAATCGGAACACCGTAATAGCCCATCAATCAGCCGCGGAATCGACTGCTAAGTTGGCATCCAAGTTTTCACATTGCCTGATTCGTTGCGTTGAGATGCTCCCATAATTGAAAAACGAGACTTTGACACCTAATTGTATGCTCTGAATGGGATTGTACTCAATCTGCTGTCATTACTTGAAAAGGCTAGTCTACCTCTTACATGTATGACAAATGTTCATGCGATCGGCCGTAGGGTGTCCAAATTCATTTAGTTAGTCGTCGGGATGTAAATGCAATTATTTCTCCCTGGAGAGTTTAGATAGGCAATGGAAATGGAACC
The DNA here is from genome assembly GCA_034440615.1 of Ashinkailepas kermadecensis. Taxonomy (NCBI): domain Eukaryota; kingdom Metazoa; phylum Arthropoda; class Thecostraca; family Neolepadidae; genus Ashinkailepas; species Ashinkailepas kermadecensis. The sequence goes on along the minus strand of JAOTOM010002871.1, from coordinate 69,268 downwards.
GCATTCAGCTGGTTCCTTACCTCGAAATAGGCCCAACTTCCGATTTTAATGACTATATTCCTCAGGGCTTGGGTGCTATATCAATGTGAAATTGTGTTTACATCCTGGCCTGGACGCCTAAATCGTGAATTTTAACACACTGTCGACCTGTCCCGACCTCGCCTAACCCGACCCGACCCAACCCGTCCCGTCACGTGCTTCAAATCTCAATTTTTTTTTTCGTTTCGTTATTTTTTTGTATTCTCAATATTTTTTTTTTTTTTATATACAACATTTCAAGCTGTACCGTAACCACTTAGATTCTGAGATGTTTTCTTTGTAATTTTGATTGTTACCAATATAATAGTTCGTCTCTGCATTATTGCAGAATGTGCATTTGCTCTCTGAAGTATTCACAATATGCGTTCAAAGAAAGGTTTTCCGGCTTCACCTGTGGTTCGCGCGCACGTATTGGTGTGGATTGGGCCGATCACGTGGTCGGCCACCGGACACGTGACTCACGTGTCCTGAGGGTCGGCCACCGGACACGTGACTCACGTGTCCCGGGGGTCGGCCACCGGACACGTGACTCGCGTGCCCCGGGGGCCGGCGGGTCGGCCACCGGACACATGACTCGCGTGCCCCGGGGGCCGGCGGGTCGGCCACCGGACACGTGACTCGCGTGCCCCGGGGGCCGGCGGGTCGGCCACCGGACACGTGACTCACGTGTCCCGGGGGTCGGCCACCGGACACGTGACTCGCGTGCCCCGGGGGCCGGCGGGTCGGCCACCGGACACATGACTCGCGTGCCCCGGGGGCCGGCGGGTCGGCCACCGGACACGTGACTCGCGTGCCCCGGGGGCCGGCGGGTCGGCCGACTCTGTGCCGTTTGTGCAGTATGTCGTGTTGACCGGCTGTGTTTGGCCGTTTGTGCAGTATGTCGTGTTGACCGGCTGTGTTTGGCATCAACCCAGTCGGGAAAGGTGAGGCAGTTGGTTGGTTATTGGTTTTACGACACGTCGACCGTTGAGTCATATAGCGTCGCCAATCTCTCACGCCGATTGATCGCGGGCGAAGAGAAGCGACAGGAAAAGTGAGGCAGAAAAGACCATGACGCACCGTAGCGTTTGCGCTTATTCGACAATTCGACGTTGTGCATACATTCGTGAGTGGGATGGGCTACGTGATCCGCATTCACAATTTCACCGCATTTTACGAAACCCAGTTGCGCCACGAATGCGGCCAATTTCGATTGTGGAAGTGAAGCAGAAAGATGTGATACTGATCTTCAGTGCTCTTGTTCCCAAGTTGGAGGCACTATTTCCGAATTTGGGCCTATTTGTCGAATGTGCTTCTCGTATCCAAATTTGAAATGTACTGTATGGAATTGGCTGTACTGTACTGATTGGGCTGTACGTATTGTGGAAATGTTTGAACTTCTGCACGAAACTTGCAACAATAAGATGTACGTCAGCACAGGCTGCGCGGACGGTCCAGCTGTGGTCGGTCCACAAGTGGTCTGTCTTGGCGATGTGGTGTGCCGTCTTGTGCCTGCAGCACGTGAGCGCCGTAGTCCGCCTATTATCCGCCCCTGGTGGTGCCTTACACTGCATTTGAAGAAGCATGGTGTATGTGATTGTTGGAAGTTGATCCGAAACTGCCACGTGCGCTGATGTGGTGTATTGGTTTGGCCGGACACTAAATATGCTTCCTGCAGTGCACTCGTCTCTTGGGTGCTCCTAGCTGATCGGAATGGCGTTCTGTGTACTAATTGAGTGAAACTGAAACTGAAATTAGACCATTTAACTGAAGTTAGAGGACTTTTCCTCGTAATTGACTGTGTTATCTAGGAATTTCGACATGTTTTGTACCATGTCCGGATTTCAAGTAATCAGGTGCCCACAAGGGGCACCTGATGGGCGCTAGATAACCACTAGCAGTTCATACGCACTTAAACCCAAATACTCAATCACTCAACCCGGAACAGGCATCGGCAGTCTAGACCTCGTTGAGGGCGACGGTGGCTGACAATGTTGCTCGATACTGACGTGAACAATTACAGCTTAGTGGTGACGTCATCGGTCTGTTTAGACAGTGAAAATTCGGCGGTAGGAGATCCAGACCGACGGTAGCCCGGTTTTGGCGGTTAGGCGGTTTCCGGGCACGCCCGACGACCTTTCGGCACAGTATTAGAACAGCTGTATTGACTTGATGGCGCTCACTCATGTCATGAGCGAAAAGTCATGCAGATGACTTGGCTTCCGCCAAATATTCAGATTGAGATTGAGATGTTTTAGCTAGAATCCACGATTGCATGGCTTCATGGCACGTCAAGTTATAAAAGGTGCTAGTGCACACATGTATTAGGTATGAAGTATACCGTAAAATAGTGTTTACTGCATGACAGTAAAATGACAAGTACTACGTACTAAAAAGGATCGCACGTTTCAACTCGAAGTTAGATTTTCCTCTGTCAGATCTGTGCAAAATCCGTTGGCAGTAAAAACGCCTCGGTAGCACAGCCTCCGCCTCCCAGCCTCAGGGCGTATGTGTGGCAGCGTGAGGTAACTGCGCGTCTGGTGTCGAGTGACGCTGATTGGCTGCCTGCTCCCCAGTGGCCGTCTGGTGTCGGGTGACGCTGATTGGCTGCTTGCTCCCCAGTGGTTGTCTGGTGTCGGGAGACGCTGATTGGCTGCCTGCTCCCCAATGGGTGTCGGGTGACGCTGATTGGCTGCCTGCTCCCCAGTGGCTGTCTGGTGTCGGGTGACGCTGATTGGCTGCCTGCTCCCCAATGGGTGTCGGGTGACGCTGATTGGCTACCTGCTCCCCAATGGGTGTCGGGTGACGCTGATTGGCTGCCTGCTCCCCAGTGGCTGTCTGTTGTCGGGTGACGCTGATTGGCTGCCTGCTCCCCGATGGGTGTCGGGTGACGCTGATTGGCTGCCTGCTCCCCAGTGGCTGTCTGGTGTCGGGTGACGCTGATTGGCTGCCTGCTCCCCAATGCGTGTCGGGTGACGCTGATTGGCTGCCTGCTCCCCAGTGGCTGTCTGGTGTCGTGGTGGTGACGCTGATTGACTGCCTGCTCCCCAATGGCTAAGTGTCTGGTGTCGTGGTGGTGATACTGGTTGGATGTCTTCCCCCCCCCGCAATGGCTGAGAGTCTGGTGTCGTGTTGTGGTGGTGACGCTGATTAGATCCCCGCCCCCCAGTGGCTGAGAGTCTGGTGTCGTGTTGTGGTGGTGACGCTGATTAGATCCCCGCCCCCCAATGGCTGAGAGTCTGGTGTCGTGTTGTGGTGGTGACGCTGATTGCATGCCTGTCCCCCAATGGCTGAGAGTCTGGTGTCGTGTTGTGGTGGTGACGCTGATTGGATGCCTGTCCCCCAATGGCTGAGAGTCTGGTGTCGTGTTGTGGTGGTGACGCTGATTAGATCCCCGCCCCCCAATGGCTGAGAGTCTGGTGTCGTGTTGTGGTGGTGACGCTGATTAGATCCCCGCCCCCCAATGGCTGAGAGTCTGGTGTTGTGTTGTGGTGGTGACGCTGATTGGATGCCTTCCGAGTCTTGTCACTAAACTAATGTGGTATAATGGCTTGGAGGGCCCTCTGCACAGTACAGGTGGTGTAATATTGCACTAATTGTTTGGTATTTAGCCATCCGAAGGTTTTGATGACATTGGAAATGTGATCGAGCTTTCTTTTGCCGCTGACAACACGGACACAAAAATTAATGGCTTTTTGGACACGATAGATTTGATGATTTACTCATGAGCCGTACCAGACATACAATAGCGGAGATAGACGCTGCGAAGAGTAGTACTAATCATGACATTAACTTTTCGGAATAGTATCTAGCATGGCACGATGCGATGAGAAGCCTGGTGCCCTTTTGAAGCATGGTGTCGACATGCTTTTTGTAGAAGTATTAAAATTTCCAACAATTTTGAGACAAAAACATTTGATTCAAATCTGAGAACCACAGTCACATCGGAATGAACTCGGCGTCCAAAGTCGCCTTTGTTCGCCATGTTTTGCATCGTAGTAGTCCGTAGTTCTAGAGGCCCTGGAATACATCTACCTTCTTGACGTTTCAGGTGGCCTCAGTGGCCGCACTGGATCTCAGTGGCCGCACTGGATAGTGACGTGATGCACGGTGCGTTTTCGAGGAAATAATTTGCGACCTCATTATTTCGGGTGTTACTACTAAGCATATTTATTAGTAGCAAAGTTATACGCAATGAAGTATGTTTCTGGTTTAACCCTTCATTTCACGAGGGACCTGGCCTGATGTCACGTTTTGTATGTTTCGAGTTGTTTTCATCAGTTATCTAAGCACCCATGTTTCACTCTTGGCTATCTGACATGGTTTATTTACGAAAAGTGTTTCGATGTACATCTTAAAATCGTATTTTCACGATGTTGTGGCATGAATTGAGCCCGGAACGTAATTTTCACACAATGTGCACAACTGAAGCAACGGAAGGTTCGTCAAATTTTAAAGCGATAGCGTGAACGGTTCAGGAGTTAGTTGCCTCAGAAAAATATAAAGACGGGTGAATTTCCCGCCCCCGTGCCCTGGCATTGCTATCGTTGAACTGACCTTGATGATATCCAAAAATAAATAGTCATTGCCTTCAAAGCAATCATGTAGCATGATCACACGGAACCAACTTCCCGAACATATTTGAGATGGGTCCGCGGCTGTACCTGGGGCTGCCCGAACTGCTGACAGACACACAAACCGTGCACGAGCGGCTCCAGTTCCGACTGAACCTGTACGAGCTGCGCGAGAACCGACGCGTCACACCCAAAACGTTCGCCTCGATGGTCTCAAATTTCCTGTATGAACACAGGTGAGTGTTGACGTGTAGAGGCTGTCAGCTGTTCGGTGCAACACCGGCTGTCCACGTTTCCTACCGCTATCTATGGATGTTCGGAAGTTTTCAATGATAGTTAACTCCATTCTCTCGCAAAATGATCACATTTTGCTACGGCAGTGAACACTTGAATGCTGTAGGGCAATGATGATGCATGTGGATATACATCGATGCCGACGTGCTGGCATTTCTGCGTGTCAGATGGAGCCACTTGATTAGTGAGAAAGCGGTTCGAACGCTTCCTGCCGGACGACAGGAGAGCTCGATCTTGTTGCTCGATAAAGAAGGTAGAGGGAAGGAAAGTTTCTGATGAGCTAAAGAAGAAGAGTAAGGACTAGAAATGAGTTATGTGACATTGCTTGCATTGGAATATTGAGTGTATTAACAAGGTGATCATTGGGCGCTGCATGGCCTCGGTAGTCGATGCGCCCCTAAACCCCAATAACCAACCATTCGTACCGTCTGTACCTGAAGCAGAGGGTTTGATCGAGGCACGTGGCGCGTGAGGGGTGTCCATATCCCCCGGTCTGACCTTGAAGCTGCCTGTCGGGAGTAACACGTGGCGGCGCATGCGCACCTTCATTGCCGCTGGCGCTGATGTAACGCTGGCGGCGGCAGCTGGTCCAGTGCATACGTGATCATCATTGAGTGCTTCTGGTGTGATTGGTGGCGTTTCACATTGATTCTGTTCTCCGCCCTGTGGCCGGCTGCAACGGTCGTCACGAGCCGCCACGTGCACGGCTCGCGGTCTGCCGCTCGTGGTGATCACGGCCGCACCAACATGTGATGACGTCAGTGAGGCTGGTCGGAGAAGACAGCATACGGGTGGTTTGTCGATCGGTTCATTGGGTTATCTTGGCTTACAACACTCGATATGCAGTAATTAATCCTTTTCACAGCTCGTAATGCATCTGAATTTATCGTATGGCATCGTCTATTTCCCATATTTAGTGCACTAATATCCAAGATATGTGTATTATGCCACGGTTTTACGACTGGAAGTAAACAGGTCATCACGATGCGAGAACAAGAACATGAACGTTTGGCACAATCGAAGAGGTGTCTCAGGGAACATGGATGATTAAGTAGTATGGCGCATATATTAGATGCAGTATTTAATTATAAAAGTGTTATGAAAAAATAAATCTGACAAGGATATGATAGCGACTCTTGTAGCCCATGTTATGCCAATTCGGTCACTTGTAGCAAACAATTTGGAGAATGTTCCCTCGTTTCCTGAATGGTATGGTAAGTGCTTACTAATACTCTGAAGTACATTTTTGGTTTAGTTTCGAGTGTTTCACACTTAAGTTATATCTGTATATCAGTAGAAAGTGGTAGCTGTTTTCCTGGCCAGGATATGTACAAGAATTTGCATTTTGTAGCTGTAGGTCATCTAAGCCTCCACATTGTCATTAATAATTCAGGAATATAATTCCAATATCTTTCCTTGATTGTATTTGCTGTGCAGAGGGTAAGGACCACTATGCAGTCTTTATTAGAGTTTGCAGTTGCTACTATGAAGTCTTGTATTCAATTGCTTTCCATGTTTGCCCCCCAGTTGCTTTCAAGGAGGTACATATGTACTCAAATTGTAATGCACACCAAGAATAGTCATTGTGCTGTAGTTTAGATTAATCCTAGCCTGTGCATTGGCTTCATTCATCCCCCACCCAAAACAAAATCGCGATAACGGGAAAGTGGTGTGTGTTGGTGAACCATCGCTCGTTGTAGCTGATGGAGCATCCATTGATGACCTTATGGCATAAACAATGATGTCATGTCATGTCAGGTCACTGTGCTGTCGGGTCGCCAGAGGGAGCACGTCTGACCGTTTTTCGCGAATACCGGGAATTATCGATGATTAATCTCATTTATTGCCCGTAAATGTCAAATCCTGTTTGTGGTACGGTGATGGACAGCTCAGCTAACATGTTTACATAGGCAATTGACCCGTCCCATGTCATACGAGTTAAATGTTTATTTTTCCGCAAAAAAAAATAATTATGAATTTTCAGGTCAATTCGTTGTTTGTGTGAGACTAATGATCAATGGGCCTTTGAAGCGTACAGCATTGCATTCCGCAATATCCTAAGATACTAGCGGTGTGCGATGTGTTGCATTTGGACACAAACCAAGGATTATATGAGGTGGAAGTTTTGACCTTGTTCGGAACCTTCGGAAATAGTTCCAGAAAATCTTGCATCTAGACGTAATAATGAACGCCAAGTTCAGCATGATCGTTCAAATTAACCCAATAGTTATTGAAAAGTGAAAAGGTCATGTGAGGTTAAATTTTGTCAATGGCCTCGAACGACCTGGAAACTGTCAATGACCTACGTAAGCACGTGAAATGAGTTGTCCATCACCCTACCACATCCAACATTGGCCATTTGGGGATCATAACTGAGATTTGTTGCCGATAATTCGAGATTTCGCCGAACTTATTCGGTTTTATTACGTCACAGTTCAGTGGGCTGACGAACCTCTTCAACTTTGTACACCATAACCCGCCGCACAGGCTCGCTCACCTTGTTCGGCTCCAACCTTCAGCGGGTGGCTGACCTTCGCTGTTGATCAAAGAAAAATATGCATCTGCGAGTCGAACCGATTGGACACGGGATTTGCCTGCGATGGTAGCAAAGCAACGTTGCACCTGTGCCCACATCAGCAAATAGCGCTTCCATTTCGTGCCGCACCCGCATATGCAGAGTTATACATTTAAGTACCTCGGCAATGTACCTGGGCAATGCGTGAGCCAAGTAATCGACGCAGGTGAAGCGCCCCAAAGCCCAGTCATAAGCAAACACACAAACTCGGCAATGCGTGCAGCCGCAGCCAGTCCGTGTGTTTACTGTTTAGAGGTGAACTGAGTGAATGATTTATATTAAACACTTCTGTAGTCAAACTTTGTTTGTGGTTAAACCATTGAGAAGTAAGTGTTAACTGAAACGCTTTTGAATGCGTCACGTGTGGGAAGGCAGACGCTTGAGAGTTGATATTTTGATCCGAGCTCAGGAACAAGTGCGGTGTGCACCTTATTCGCGTCTCACTTCGGTAGACGTAGACGCGTTTAGTTAAAAGGTACAACAAATTTCGACGAGTTAGTATTGCGCACTTGACTTTGGAGTGTGTGCAGCGTGTTTGGCACGAAATTTTGATAACAATGTGGTTATGTCTGTTTCGAAATCAGTGTATTCGTTATTCTAGGCAATACATATGTATGCACATATACCAGCCCCCCCCCAAAGGAGGAAAAGGCAAATATATGCCTGGAGCGTAGTAAAGAATGTGGCAATGCCCGTTGGGAGCATCATGGCCCCACCATATCGATAAACCTTTCACGGGAGGCAGCGTACGCAGCATGAGGTTGGAGAAGCTGTTCGCCGCCGACACACCGATGTTGATCCACCATGTGTCATTGTCTGGACCGACTTAGCAACTGGTGTAGCAAATAAACACCAAAGTCACGAATATTTGGCAGCACAAATGTGGGGAGGTCAAGCCGTGAATAGGGCAGCATGTGTGTTGGGGCTAGCCTAACCTAGCTTAATGCCTACCGATGTTCCATTGCACAGGACCTGGCAATGTTCGACCACCGTAATCCACAGATGATTTCGTCGTTATGCGATGTGCGTTTATTCGTCAACGATTTGTATTGGATATTTCTACCCAGTGTGAAGTATTTCACTGACGTGCCAGTCATAGTGGACTCTGAACTTTCACTGCATATATGATTTTTTGTTTGTTTTATGTCGCATCTGTTTTACTTCCTTTTTCGATGCATTTCTTCAGAACACCCACCATCATGATGAAATCAATTTTATTGGTGTCTTGTTTCTTTGTATGTTGTGTTTCCCAATGGCTATCTTTTGCGAATTAAGTTTTCGTCGTGAATGGATCGATTTCAGCTTGTGTAGGAGGCTTGTGTAAAGTGCAAGTGGTGTCTGCGCAGTGCAAATCAATTTGACGCTGGAATGGTCCTGTGAAATGTGTGCTATTGTATTACAGGCTAGGCGAAACACGAGCCCGTCGAATGTTGTGTATGTACAAACAAAGATCACGCGAGCGACCCGACACACCGTGACGGTTTCGAAACCTGAATTGACTGTTACTGAATCTCACTTTATCAAGTATAGTATGTTCCAATTATTCATTACTTATTAAATGGCGTTGTACCAACATTGGAAGTAAGATATTGGCGGATGTTTCGGTCAAAATGACGGTTCAGCCCTTTTCAAGAAATACATCGGTGTATTCTATGAAATTCATATAAGATTACTCACAGTAGTTATCCTTGATTTGAAAATGGCTGCAGTTGAGCGGCAGAGATGTTGCCTGCAGCCGGTGAACATGCAGTTGAGCGGCAGAGATGTTGCCTGCAGCCGGTGAGATGTTGCCTGCAGCCGGTGAACAAGTGTGTTCTGTGTGCTCTCTTGATACATTTTCAACAACAATTAGATAATTTAGCTTGTGTGCACTCCGACAACACCGCTTGTGCTATGCCCCAGCCTCCCGGCCGTGCCAACTTGGATGCACGAGCGCTGCACACAAATGACACGCTGAACTGTCATCCAAATGCGCGTTCCTGTGGTGGTAACGGTGCACTCATATAAGACGTCCATGTGCCATGTCGAATTGTTTAGATTGGTTGCACTCACCCGTCGAAATGGAACGCAAAGGTATTCATTTGGAGGCTAACTGGCGTCCGAGGTGGGCGAGCTGAGTCGGTGAGACGTGAGCGCCGGCCTGGTGACCTGTGGCGACCACTGTCGGCTCTCACTGTGACCTGTGGCGACCACTGTCGGCTCTGGCGACTGGCACTGGCCGCCACCGGCCTGACAACACGCTGGGCCCCCGCCCCGGTGTTGAGCATGGATTTGGGTTCAGAGGCGCACCCAAAAGTTTCGTAAGCAGGCCCGACCCGTGGCACAATCAAGATATTGATCATAAAGTGGTCTGACTATACCCAACCGAGCCCCAAATCGAAGAATCCCTTGTAGTTCGGGCACTTCATTTGGATTCACTACAATGTCTGCGGACATAGCCAGCATATCTGCTGAGAAGCCCAAAGGATGGATTCATTACGGTAACCAATCCGTATCTGGATATCTTGAGCCTCCTCCACGATTGGGCTCAAGCGATATCCGGTTCATACCATGCTGCTTACGCCAACGCGTTGGGGAGTGCCGTGAGCGGGGCAAATCTGTAAAGCATTGTTGGGATGAAGTGACGTGTCCAAACAGGTGACTTTCTTCAATGACGTCACCGAGTGAGTACATTTGGCAACGCTGAATAAACAAAGCGATTTCCCTCGCCAGGATAAGGTTTCCAGTAGGGGAAGTATGTTGGAAATAGACTGAAAATTGAGGAGGAGACGTAGTAAATTGAAGATACTATAGACTTGGAATCGTCCTGGAACGTGCTTTGTAGTGGAAACTTTGCTCTGTTTTACAGTTCCGCAATGTTTCGGACACGCCAATGAAGTATGTACGTTAATATTTTAAGTAAAAACATCGATTATATATATATATATATATATATGTATATATATATATATATATATATATATATATATATATATATATATATATATATATATACACACACAAAAACTTCCGGGAACGACAGAAGTCTGCAAGTACTGGGCTGCTGCTGCGCTTTGCCCCTCCCTAATTTCCGGCATAATTACAAGGGCTGGTACGCATTTGGGAAAGGCTCGTTGATGCCTGAGTGGTGTCCTCACACGTGGACCATGCTGCTACAGGCGTGAATAACAAAGTCAGGTAGTCAGCCACGTTGTTTGTGTAGGTGTTATGACCACTGGCTGACCACCTCAAATGCGAGGACGAAGTCAGAGCGAGACTGTGGTGTGTGTACGGAATGGAAGGTGCATTTGAACGACCCGACCAACCGTCACATTCGCTCATGTTATTATTTTGTCTGCAACGTTTCAGCCTGTTTTCTTCACCGATACATGACAATGTTTCATCTAAATGCGCGTAATTTGTATTCAAGAGAAGTGTTTTGTGACGCACCGTTCACGTCCGCACGGCACCACACGCTGTGCCGCCCATGGCGACTCAACATGCAGTCTACACCGGGAGCCAAACGATGGCAGTGGCGGATGGTTGCTTGTCAGTTTTGATGTTGATGTCAGTCAGGTGGATGGTTGCAGAGTTGCTTGTCGACTAAAGTACAAACTCTGTTTGTAATGCTTGCATGTGTCTACGGCATGTAGCCTCGTAATCCGCCTCTTGTCTTCGGTTTCCCCTGGCCCGTAATAGCGCCTTATGCTGGTGGTGTTCCTGGTGAAGAGGTTATGCAGACCATAGCACAGGGGTATTGTGTACAGCAGGTACTACCGGAAACAATCTGTCGCCGGTGATGAGGGCTAGCAATTGGCGCGGAAAATTGAGCGGCATTTCGGCTGTCTGGCTGTCCTGCCTGACTTTCTGCGAATCATGTACTCAGTTCACGTCTCTACCTTCATTTAGAGTTGTTTGAACCATGATACCTTCGGTGAACATTTGTAACGGGACAACGTGGCCTTCACATTAAACAAGGAGTGAAGGACGATTGGACGGAATCCAGTAAATGTCGGCGCGTCTAGTTGGGACCGACGAATTCCATGACGTTTGTCTGACAGACACAACGAACCACGAATACTCTACGTTGCATTTAACGGCAATTGTGCATGCCAGGAACACAATTAGTGTGCAGTGCAATTCCTCAATGGCTCACATTATTTCCAACCATCTAAATCGTATCTAATCAATGTCAATATTTTCCGTGTTCAACCAGCTTTTGTGTGAAAAATGAATAGCCGGATCAGTTTGGCACTTTAAGTGGGGGGTCATTCTATGCTCGTCAGGCGCGGCTAAAAAATGAGCGTCGCACAATCTCTGTGCGGACACAAAGACATCTGTCGCCTCCGCACAGACTGGCCGTACGCACTGACCGTCGCGTGTGGCCCCAGTGTGCGGACACACGACATCTGTAGTGGCCGTCGCGTGCGGCCCCAGTGTGCGGACACACGACATCTGTAGTGGCCGTCGCGTGTGGCCCCAGTGTGCGGACACACGACATCTGTAGTGGCCGTCGCGTGTGGCTCCAGTGTGCGGACACACGACATCTGTAGTGGCCGTCACGTGTGGCCCCAGTGTGCGGACACACGACATCTGTAGTGGCCGTCGCGTGTGGCTCCAGTGTGCGGACACACGACATCTGTAGTGGCCGTCGCGTGCGGCCCCAGTGTGCGGACACACGACATCTGTGGTGGCCGTCGCGTGTGGCCCCAGTGTGCGGACACACGACATCTGTAGTGGCCGTCGCGTGCGGCCCCAGTGTGCGGACACACGACATCTGTAGTGGCCGTCGCGTGCGGCCCCAGTGTGCGGACACACGACATCTGTGGTGGCCGTCGCGTGTGGCCCCAGTGTGCGGACACACGACATCTGTAGTGGCCGTCGCGTGCGGCCCCAGTGTGCGGACACACGACATCTGTAGTGGCCGTCGCGTGCGGCCCCAGTGTGCGGACACACGACATCTGTAGTGGCCGTCGCGTGTGGCCCCAGTGTGCGGACACACGACATCTGTAGTGGCCGTCGCGTGTGGCCCCAGTGTGCGGACACACGACATCTGTGGTGGCCGTCGCGTGTGGCCCCAGTGTGCGGACACACGACATCTGTAGTGGCCGTCGCGTGTGGCCCCAGTGTGCGGACACACGACATCTGTGGTGGCCGTCGCGTGTGGCCCCAGTGTGCGGACACACGACATCTGTAGTGGCCGTCGCGTGTGGCCCCAGTGTGCGGACACACGACATCTGTGGTGGCCGTCGCGTGTGGCCCCAGTGTGCGGACACACGACATCTGTAGTGGCCGTCGCGTGTGGCCCCAGTGTGCGGACACACGACATCGGTAGTGGCCGTCGCGTGTGGCCCCAGTGTGCGGACACACGACATCTGTAGTGGCCGTCGCGTGTGGCCCCAGTGTGCGGACACACGACATCTGTAGTGGCCGTCGCGTGTGGCCCCAGTGTGCGGACACACGACATCTGTAGTGGCCGTCGCGTGTGGCCCCAGTGTGCGGACACACGACATCTGTAGTGGCCGTCGCGTGTTGCCCCAGTGTGCGGACACACGACATCTGTAGTGGCCGTCGCGTGTGGCCCCAGTGTGCGGACACACGACATCTGTGGTGGCCGTCGCGTGTGGCCCCAGTGTGCGGACACACGACATCGGTAGTGGCCGTCGCGTGTGGCCCCAGTGTGCGGACACACGACATCTGTAGTGGCCGTCGCGTGTGGCCCCAGTGTGCGGACACACGACATCTGTAGTGGCCGTCGCGTGTGGCCCCAGTGTGCGGACACACGACATCTGTAGTGGCCGTCGCGTGTGGCCCCAGTGTGCGGACACACGACATCTGTAGTGGCCGTCGCGTGTGGCCCCAGTGTGCGGACACACGACATCTGTAGTGGCCGTCACGTGTGGCCCCAGTGTGCGGACACACGACATCTGTGGTGGCCGTCGCGTCTGGCCCCAGTGTGCGGACACACGACATCTGTAGTGGCCGTCGCGTGTGGCTCCAGTGTGTGGACACACGACATCGGTAGTGGCCGTCGCGTGTGGCCCCAGTGTGTGAATACACGACATCTGTAGCCGGCCGTCGCGAGTGGCCCATCTGTGCGGACACACATCTGTAACCGGACGTCGTGTGTGGCCCATCTGTGCGGAGACACGACATCTGGCCCCAGTGTATCCGCTAGATAATGCGGAGCGGTTGGTGACATGTTCCCCTATCTGTGCACGGGCATTGGCGTCATTCAATAGTCGGTAGATGACATACAGGTCCCGGTCTTCGATCGTGTTATCTATTTTCATCCATCTAGCTGTAAGAGCGTAGGGACCTGGCTCGTGGTATCCAAGGTCTGTTTCGACGCGAGCACCGACGCTAGTGCATTTCTGCGCTAGTTTTTTTTATCTGCGTGGTCGTACAACCTCCACAGACGGATGAACAGTGATGTGTATGGGGAAGCACCAACGTATCTGCCAACAGTTGCTGTATTTCCTCCCGCATGCTGCGCTGCATTCTGGAGAGTCATATCAACTTGCATAGCAACGGTGCATGTTGTTTGGAATGTGGTTGTGCTCAAGCCGGGCGACCTGATCCCGGGGTCAGCTGGAGAGTCGGTCACAGCAGCAGCTGACTGGCGTCTAGACGTGTCCAAGGTCATGACGGCTGGAGCGCGGCCTCCCAGCATTCCCTGTTGTTGATTGGTTCAATTTGGTTGTATGTGTAAGTTGCTCTTATGTGTAAGTTGTGTCTAGCGTCGAGGGTATGCAGCGTACACCGATTAAGATAGCTGTCCTCATAAATGGTTTGCAGCGACAAACGAAAACAGCACGCGTTAAATTGGGAGCAAACTTTCCAGCTTTGGAGTCGTAATTTAGCCGTAATTTTTCGTGATGGCAGCTAACTTAGGGGAACGGAAGGAGCCGTTATTCTGGAGAAGCTCATGAGAGATGCGGAGGAAGAAGGTGCTGACGAGATCATTTTACAAGTCCAATTTCCCCAAGCCAATTTGCCCCCGGAAGCCAAGCGTTTGTATTAAACCCTAACTGTGTGCTATATAAGAATTAGGTACAGATTTATAGAAAATTAATAATGTTATTCCTTATCGTGATGTCCTGTCAGCTTGAAATTTATGTTTCAAATATCGTTTTTACTTTTTGCCATTCATCTTTTTTTGCAGGCGGTTTTAACCGATTAACACCAATCGCGAGAGTGCTTTTAGTATGCTAGCAGGCTCCCACCAACCTTCATTGCAATCACTGATCACTGCCTCATATGAGCGCCTTTAGTTCTCGATCTCTCAATCACAAGTGTGTGTGCCACTGGGAGTTATTTTTCACCACTTCTGTCACACACCAGCTACTGTGTCTACATGTGTACGCACAGTGCACATGAGCCGTAAGACAATTTACCGCTACCAATCAGGTGCCGTGGCCTAATTGCTCTGTACGTGTCACGTACACGGCCTGTGGAACAGGTCCAGCTGTCATGTACACGGCCTGTGGAACAGGGTCCAGCTCCCTGCGGCCGATCCCGGACATAAACAAACGCCACGCGAGGAAAAACAGACGCACTGGTGGTAGGCGAATATAAGGACATATTACGACTGCAGGTGAGTAATGCTGCGAACGACAACACTTTCGGATGTCACTTTTATGCATCTTGAAAACGCGACACTGAGGTATTGCATAAGCTACCGTTGAAAACTATCATAAGCTACGGAGTACGCACACACTTTGATGCGCAGCGATACCACCACGCGTTCTGTTATGCTATATAATGCTATATAATGATGTTTAATCGTTATAACCAAAACAACGGATATTGGGAAAGGTGAAATAGGCTGCTTGATGTCATTAATCGCATCTTTATGTCCACGTTAGAACACCTGTGGAGGATCAAATCATCCACGGTGCAAAGTGCAGGACATTCTTCTTCACTAACAGCTTTAATCCAACACCACTCTGCGCATGTTGTGTCCCATGGCCCGTCGGCGGCTATATCGACTCCTCCAGCGTCCAGTGGACATGGCCCGTCGGCGGCAATATCAACTCCACCAGGGTCCGGTGGACATGGCCCGCCGGTGGCTATATCGACTCCACCAGGGTCCGGTGGACATGGCCCGCCGGTGGCTATATCGACTCCACCAGGGTCCGGTGGACACGGACGCGAATGATCGCGTCTGATCTTTGAACGCGAATGAACGCGCTTTTGTGCGCGAATGGTCAAGTCTGGTCGAAGCGCCCTAAAGTCCAAATAACTAACTAACTAACGACAGCAGCCGCCCTGGTGGCGTGCAAACAGACGCCTAGAGGGGACAGACCTGAGGGTGGTAAAATCGGCACTCATAAGCCTCGGGCGAATATTGGCAATACACTTCACTCTGTAGCTTTGTACGCTTCCAGTGATGACACCAATAAGCGATGTTATCTTCAGTTTATTTACGAGCTCGCTTATCCCACAGTAGTCACCGTGATGTGATCAAGTTAATCGAAAGCAAACATAGGCAGATATCAGAACTACATTAAATCATGTCTTAGCATAAGCGTAACAGGATAGTGCGGGTGGCGAGCGGAAGCCTGTGTTTCCGCCGCACCACCGTCACGAGTGCGGGTGGCGAGCGGCAGCCTGTGTTTCCGCCGCACCACCGTCACGAGTGCGGGTGGCGAGTGGAAGCCTGTGTTTCCGCCGCACCACCGTCACGAGTGCGGGTGGCGGGCGAAAGCCTGTGTTTCCGCCGCACCACCGTCACGAGCGGAAGCCTGTGTTTCCGCCGTCACGATGGCGAGTGTGGCTTCATATTGGCCGACGCCGCTGAATGCTGAGTGACGTCATACTCGGACGTAGTGCTGTCGCCGGCCCATTGGGCCAGAAGCGAACCTGCGTGTCCTGTCAGCGGCCAGGCGAGGCGACCGTCAGGCCAAGAAGTGGCGCCAGCCGGATATTTTAGCTGCGACGATGCTGCCCTTTGCGGAAGATTTATGCCAGATTTATGGGTGGTCTGAGCTCGGCGACTATGTTCAGACGATGCTTTATGGCTCTTTGAGATGCAATATTTGGGACATTGGAGGTGGTTGTCACGATGTCGCCGCCGAAATCCTGCAGGTGATGGGCGGTGATTTCGCCTCTGTAAGTGATATAGTGCGGCTGGTGTAGACTTCGGCACGTGGCATTGCCCGTCATCTGGTCTCACCAGCTAGGGAAACCGCGAGAATGCCGTGAATAGCCCACGCCGCCACGGCGACAATGCGTGTACCGTTTATTGCACGTTGTCACCAGCAGGCAGGTTTCCATGCAGGCAAAAGCCGGACACACTGAGAGTAAGACAGGCGGGAAGTGCGCGAATACAGTGCAATAGTTATACGTGCGGGCTCTCGGAAACGACGGGAGTTTGAATGGACCCCCTCTTCTGGGCACATTTTAGCGTTTCACAGCCCTCAAGAGAATGCACCCAGACATCCCGACCCCCAATGTAGAATACTGGCAGGTCCGAATGACACGGTTAGTCAACCATCTGTTATCGATTTATATGTCAACACGTGATATAAAATATATTACTCGCTGCCTAATAGTATCGAGTGAATCGCTGAACGAAATCGGCTTTGTGATTCATGGTGAAGAGCATGCGCTAAAAGATAGGCCAGCCGTAAGGGTCAATTACAAAATAATGTGAGAGCATGACATAGACGCGTGTTCTCCATGTGTAGAGCAGCCCGTCAACCGACGTGTCTGTGTTATCGAACTAGCATTGGCAGAACAAAAATACGAAGAAAATCGGTATAGTCTGATCAGCAGCATCCATTTTTGCTTTTTTCGTACAGAAAGTTTGTTTAAAAAGAACAGAACTTTCTCCCAGATTTCGGCTATTCTTGGTGCGACACACCTTGTGTCGTATGTGCGGCTGATTGAGTGGTACAGTAGCTCCGATGTATGCCGGTCGAAGGTGGTACGGTAGTAGTGAAATGTGACGCTGGAAGGATGGTATGATACGGTGCGCGTGTGTGCCAGTCCAGGTATCACTACTTAGTCACCGTGGCGTGTGTGTGCGGGGGTAAGTGACTGAGAGGAAAGCAGTGTCTGTATGCCAGTCCTGGTATCACTTCGTAGCCACCATGTGTGTGTGCGTGGGTATGTGAGGGAGAGGGGGAGCGCAGTCCCAGTATCACCACGTAACCACTACGTGTGTGTGTGCTCCACAGGCGGCGATATCTGCCACGTAACCACCACGTGTGTGTGTGCTCCACAGGCGGCGATATCCGCCACGTATCGAGCTATCAACCAGAGCGCGCACACGCCCAACCTGGGCCCGGTGGCGCTGTCGGAGCTGGCGCGGCGCCGGCGCAAGTCGCGCCTCTCGTCCACCGACATGTAACGGCCGCCGCGCCGGCAGCTGCCCAGCTGCCCAGCTGCCCCAGCTCTGTACTGCCACGGCCGACCGGCTGGCACCCATAATCGTCCGCTTAGCTGCTGTGGTGCGGTGGCCGACTCTGCTGTGGTGCGGCGTCTGCTGTGGCCGTCCGGTCACGCCCTCTGTGGCCGACTCTGCTGTGGTGCGGCGTCTGCTGTGGCCGTCCGGTCACGCCTCGGTGGCCGACTCTGCTGTGGTGCGGCGTCTGCTGTGGCCGTCCGGTCACGCCCTCTGTGGCCGACTCTGCTGTGGTGCGGCGTCTGCTGTGGCCGTCTGGTCACCCCCTCGGCGGCCCACTTTGACGCCGTTCCTCTAACGCCGGCCGCGCTATTGTTCGCGGTCCGTTGGCCTCGTGGGAGTGGCCATGTTCACATTCCATTCCGTCTACCAGGGGTGTAACTTTCCAGATATCTTAGTGGGTGCACGTCGCACATGATATCTTTTCTGTGTTCTAACTGGCACATTAAAAATTATATTGTGTTTGGCCACTTGAAACTTGGGCTTCTAGGAGCGTTGACGGTTGCTGTTGTCTTGGCGACTTATAAAAGTATGCAAAAATGTCGACATTATACACCAATCTAATAGGCAACATCGTGGGAGCATATATCCGGCTGTGTGTGCGTGTGCACCCACGAATGGATATACAGTTAGTTACACCCGTGCCGTCTAGTACATGTCGGTATACGCTTTAAAGCCGGTGGTGCGGCGGACATTGCCGCCGACATGGCGAGGGAGGCGGCCACGTGCTCCCCCCTCGCGTACAGGATGTACCTCGTAGGCGCGGTACGGGCCCGCGTCATCTACTTACCGATGACGGTCGGCCGACTCTGTTTGGAGCTTAGTAGTTGTCTTGGCGGGGTGGGGGCCGGCACCTGGTGGTGCTGGCCGCCGTTCACTCGGGTGAGCTGCTGGTGTCGGAGCGCCGCACGGTAATCGTCTCATTACCGTCAATCTTCATGTGTCGCGACCTGCGGCCCGGCCGCCGGCCGCCTGCCGCTTACTTCCGGGTCGGTCCCGCATGGCTGCCGCCAGGCTTAGCTGCATCGGCGATACCGGCCGACCTGAGACAGCCGGCAGGTGGTGCCTGGTCACCCTGGTGTCAGACAGTCGACAGTGTCCCCTGGTCACCCTGGTGTCAGACAGTCGACAGTGTCCCCTGGTCACCCTGGTGTCAGACAGCCGGCAGTGTCCCCTGGTCACCCTGGTGTCAGACAGCCGGCAGTGTCCCCTGGTCACCCTGGTGTCAGACAGCCGGCAGTGTCCCCTGGTCACCCTGGTGTCAGACAGCCGGCAGTGTCCCCTGGTCACCCTGGTGTCAGACAGCCGGCAGTGTCCCCTGGTCACCCTGGTGTCGGGACAGTCGACAGTGTCCCCTGGTCACCCTGGTGTCAGACAGCCGGCAGGTGGTGCCTGGTCACCCTGGTGTCAGACAGCCGGCAGTGTCCCCTGATCACCCTGGTGTCAGACAGCCGGCAGTGTCCCCTGGTCACCCTGGTGTCAGACAGCCGACAGTGTCCCCTGGTCACCCTGGTGTCAGACAGCCGGCAGTGTCCCCTGGTCACCCTGGTGTCAGACAGCCGGCAGTGTCCCCTGGTCACCCTGGTGTCAGACAGCCGACAGTGTCCCCTGGTCACCCTGGTGTCAGACAGCCGGCAGTGTCCCCTGGTCACCCTGGTGTCAGACAGCCGGCAGTGTCCCCTGGTCACCCTGGTGTCAGACAGCCGGCAGTGTCCCCTGGTCACCCTGGTGTCAGACAGTCGACAGTGTCCCCTGGTCACCCTGGTGTCAGACAGCCGGCAGTGTCCCCTGGTCACCCTGGTGTCAGACAGCCGGCAGTGTCCCCTGGTCACCCTGGTGTCAGACAGCCGGCAGTGTCCCCTGGTCACCCTGGTGTCAGACAGCCGGCAGTGTCCCCTGGTCACCCTGGTGTCAGACAGTCGACAGTGTCCCCTGGTCACCCTGGTGTCAGACAGCCGGCAGTGTCCCCTGGTCACCCTGGTGTCAGACAGTCGACAGTGTCCCCTGGTCACCCTGGTGTCAGACAGCCGGCAGTGTCCCCTGGTCACCCTGGTGTCAGACAGTCGACAGTGTCCCCTGGTCACCCTGGTGTCAGACAGCCGGCAGTGTCCCCTGGTCACCCTGGTGTCGGGACAGTCGACAGTGTCCCCCTGGTCACCCTGGTGTCAGACAGCCGGCAGTGTCCCCTGGTCACCCTGGTGTCAGACAGCCGGCAGTGTCCCCTGGTCACCCTGGTGTCGGGACAGTCGACAGTGTCCCCTGGTCACCCTGGTGTCAGACAGCCGGCAGTGTCCCCTGGTCACCCTGGTGTCAGACAGCCGGCAGTGTCCCCTGGTCACCCTGGTGTCGGGACAGTCGACAGTGTCCCCTGGTCACCCTGGTGTCAGACAGCCGGCAGTGTCCCCTGGTCACCCTGGTGTCGGGACAGTCGACAGTGTCCCCTGGTCAGGCGAGGTCCGGCGACTGTCGATATGGACCACATGTATGGCGCGTCTATCCGGTTCACGGGTAGTGGGTGCGTGACCGGTGCGGGCGCCTTTACGCTGTCGTGGTGAAGTGGTGGCGTCCGAAGTGATGCGGTCGCCCCCGCGGCCCGACGGGTCAGCACGACTTGGCCGTGCGCGCCACGTGACCCTGGTGATTGCTGCGATTTGTGAGGCTTCATTGCTGATGATAGTGTCATTAATGTTCTTGATTGAAAATATACAAGCGGCGTACTTTCTCGATGTGTTTGTTGTTTGTGGTTTGCCAGTTGCGAGTTTGCTACAGTAGTGTCTGTCTCATGTATTTCACACACGAGAACATATTTGTTCTTGGTAGGTATTTGAACCAAAATTCCTAGATATTTAAGTTGAACCCAAATACACAAGCAAAATGCCGCTTCAATTTTGATCTCTATTAAGCTTTTCTGGTTTTTTCCTCAATAACAGCGTGTTTAGTACCGCTGAGGCTGGTCAATAAACTAGAGCTATGGTACCACTGAGGACGCTCAATAAACTAGCTATGGTACCGCTGAGGACGCTCCATGAACTAGCTATGGTA
Organism: Ashinkailepas kermadecensis; assembly: GCA_034440615.1. Taxonomy (NCBI): domain Eukaryota; kingdom Metazoa; phylum Arthropoda; class Thecostraca; family Neolepadidae; genus Ashinkailepas; species Ashinkailepas kermadecensis. The sequence continues at coordinate 48,375 of JAOTOM010002871.1, read as the reverse complement.
CCACTGAGGACGCTCAATGAACTAGCTATGGTACCACTGAGGACGCTCAATGAACTAGCTATGGTACCGCGGAGGACGCTCAATGAACTAGCTATGGTACCGCTGAGGATGCTCAATGAGGATGCTATGGTACCGCCGAGGACGCTCAATGAACTAGCTATGGTACCGCTGAGGACGCTCCATGAACTAGCTATGGTACCGCTGAGGACGCTCAATGAACGAGCTATGCATGGATTACGTTGATTTAAGTGAATGCAATTTTTGCATCACTATCAGTCGGTGGCGTACCAAAGTTTTGCTCTAGGGGGGGGCAAATGGATTTGGAGGGGACCCACCTATCCTATTTTTGTTTTAAAGTCCTTGGATTTCGGCCACTTTTTTCAAAGGGGCCTTTTTAATCAAATGATTAGTGATCAACTTAATTGTCCTGTGAAGGGGGCCCAATCTACTACCATCGTTTCTAAGTCACCGGATTTCAAACCTAACTCCATCCTGTTCGAATGTTTTTCTTTTGATATCCCTTGATAACTCACCTCACACTTCTGAAATGACACGTATGCAAATCATTTGGAAATATAAAAACTTCAAATATCAGCGTGGAGCGAGCTCCCGGCGTGTTTATTTAGAGCTGCAACGTATGTTATAAGGCCCTGCCATTCTTTGCGTGACTCGGTACGCGTTGGAGGGGACCGGTGCATTTTTTACCTCCTGTTGTGCACTTTGGGCCCTGCTGGGTTTGTGTTTGGCTACTGTCGCACATTTGTTCCCAGCACAATTTTCGGGCTTCGGTATAATTCATCGGCGTCTCGGCACGACTTTTCGGGCCCAGGTGCGTCATTCCGGGGGACTCGACGCCAGTTTTCTAGGCTCGACGCAATTTTTGATGGCTTCTGAATGTTTTAAAGTCTGAGTCCTGGCCTAATCTTTCGGGCCTCTGGTTCCATATTTGTGTATCCCGACGCGATTTTGTATAGCTCCGGTACGTTTTTCCGGGCCGTACGCGATTTTTGACGGCATCTGGTTGTATGCTTGCGGCTCCGGAATGATTTTCCCTTTCAGGCCCACATCGTGATTTTCATGGACCCCGGTCCGACTTTTAAAGAGCCACAGTGCGATTTTATGGGCCTCGGACGGATATTTTGGACTTCAGCTTGATTGTCAGGGACCCAACCCGTCTTTTGGGGGCCCATCGTGATTTGATTTTCAAAGTACCCGGCACGACCTTTTTGGGCCACAGCGTGGTTTTCAGGGACCCAGGCGCGAACTTTTGAGGCCCCCAGCGTGATCTCCAGGGGCCCGGCCGCCTTTTGGGCCTCAGCGTGATTTCCAGAGGTTCCGGCCCGACCTTTTAAGGCCCTAGCGTGATTTTTGGGGTCCCGACGCGAATTTTTTGGGCCCCAGTGGTATTTTCAGTGGCCCGATCCCACTGCTTGGAGGCCCGGCCCTAGCGTCATTTTTAGGGGGCCCGGAACGATTTGTGGGCCTCCATGTGATTTCCAGGGGCCTTGGTGCGATTTGGTGGGCCACAGCGTTATTTTCGGGGGGGGGGGCTTGTGCGGCTATTGGGACCCAATGTGATTTTTTAGGGGCCCTTGCCATTTTTAGGACCCAAAGTGTCATTTCCAAGGACCCCTAGGCGACTTTTTGGAGTCGACAATGATTTTATGGCCTCCGTGCGATTTTCTGGGCCCCAGATTCATTTTCATGTACCCTGTGCGACTTTTTTCCCAATGTGATTTTTAGTGGCCCCGGTGCGTTTTTTTGTGGGCCCCAGCGATATTTTTAGGGAGCCTGGTGTAATTTGTCAGAACCCCGCCGAGGTTCTTGGGTGACCCACAACCTCTCAGGGGGCGACTTCCCACAATGCCCACACCCCCTTTGGTACGCCACTGGTACCCATCGCACTTGAAATCTCTGAGACACAGCGCTCTAACATCTGGGGAAGTTAGAGACGGTTGCCTAAAAGGGACGCCTCTTGGATGGTTGAGGGATGGGCTCCTAAAAGTCGGGGGTCCCATATGCTATATGGAACTGTCCCAATGCTACCATCGGACTTTCTCGTTTCTCCATGGGATTGTATCTATCTCAATAGGATTTCGTTTTCCTCATGGGACAATCCAACCAATGCTATGTGAGCACATATACCCCATGGAGAATAAATGTCGATCCCATGGGATTTTTTACTAACGTCCGGTACGATTCTTGAGGGAGCATCCCTCCCAGGAGGGAGGAGGATTTGTCCCTTTGGTACGCCATTGCGGCTGCTCAACGTTTTTTTTTTCAGCCGATGGTACCCTTCAGAGTAGAAAGGCCCTTCGGATAATTGTCTTTTGGATCTGTTCTGAATTTTCTGGTGCTCGTGTCAATTCGATCGAGTCTCGGTGTGATTTTTGAGGAGTCGAGTTCTATTTTTGAAGACCTCTGCGCAATATTATTCGGTCCTGCCCTGGTGCGATTCTTCGGGCTCCCGGTTCGATTTTTTTCGGTGTCTTGACACGTTTCTTTTCCGGCGCCCGACGGTTTTTTGCGTGTTTGACGCGATTTTTGCGTCTTTGACGCGATTTTTGTGGCCGCAGAGTAACATTCCGAATAAAAATTGGATTGTTGTGGGCTGGCTGCGACTTTTGGGGCTCCGGCGTGACATTTTGTCCCTCACTGCGATTTTAAATGCCTGCGAATTGACTTTTTTGGGCCCGAGTGCGATTGAAGCAGCGCGATCTTTGGGGCCTCCAGCGTGATTTTGAAGGATCCCGTTACGATTCTGGGGCCACCAGCATTATTGTCAGGGGCCCAGGTGCGAACTTTTGAGGCCACAGCGTTATTTTCATGGACCCGGCCAGACTTTTTTGGGGGCCTCAGCGCGATTTTCAGGGATCTCGGCTGGACCCTTTGGGCCCCAGTGTAATTTTGAGGAGCCCGGCCTGTCTTTGAGACCCCAGGGTCAATTTCAAGGGCACCGTTGAGAGTTCTTGGCCCCCCAGCATGACTTCCAGGGGCCCTGTCCGACCTTTTGAAGCCCAGCGTGATTTTCAGGGGACCAGGCGTGACTTTTGAGGGCCCCAGTGGTATTTTCAGGGACTTGGTCGCACTTCTTGAAGCCCCAGCGGCATTCTTAGGCTCCCCGGAACGATTTTTGGAGCCACAATGTAAATTGCAGGGGCCTTGGTGCGATTTGGAGCCCCAGCGTCATTTTCTGGGGCCCTTGTTCGACTTTTGGGGCCACAATGTGATTTTTAACGGCCCCAGTGCGATTCTGTGTGCCCCCAATGTCTTTATCGGGGCCTCAGTCATTTTCAGAGGCCCGGCGCGACGTTTTGGGACCCCAGTGTGATTTTTAGGGGCCCCAAGCGCGATTTGTGGGGCCCAGTGGGATTTTTAGGGTGCCTGGTGCAATTTTTCCGAACCCAGGAGCGATTCTTAGGGGCCCCACGACCTCTCAGGCAGACTAGTGCCCCTTTTGCCCCCCCCGCGGGAACGAGTGGTCTAGGGGTAAGATGCTCGTCTCACAATCGAAAGGTTGTGGGTTCGAATCTCACCTGTCGCTACTCTTCGCCCGCGACCAATCGGCGTGAGAGATTGGCGACGCTACATGACTCAATGGTCGACGTGTCGTAAAACCAATAACCAACCAACCAACCCCCTTTGCCCCACTCCCCTTCGGTACGCCACTGCTATCAGTTGACGAAGCAATGTATGATGCCCAGCTGTCATTGCTATAATGCACGCGAACTTCAAGCAGAAAATCGGAGGTAAATAATTCGACATCGAGAAAATAACGAGTGGCTGCTGGCTGGACGTTTCATGAGGCGTGTGTCCGGTGTGTTCAGTTCCCTTCCTTTAGTTTATGTCATTTAGGACGTTAGATGTAATTAAAGCACACTATAGCTTCGCTGTGAAAAAGTGTAAACAACTGAGACGCCTCGCCGGGCGAAAAACGAGCGGGACCGGTAAGTGGCATCTAATCAGGTTTGTCAGTGTTTTGAAATGTGTCGCGGTGCTCCGTAGTGGCCATGCAGTACTTCACACCCGACGCAGTAATTGTTCAGACATTGAAGCAACGTGTTTTTTGCATGGCACAACACAGGCTCTCTGAAGGAGGGTCTCAGGCCACGCTCGGCGCTCGCATGCCTCACTGCAATTACCGTGTGGTCAAAGCTAGCTGGATGAAAGGAGTGAAAAGTCAAAACCTAAAGTCGTGTCAGAAGTAAATGACATCGGTTTGGTGTGTGCGTTTCCTGAGCACACACGCCACCTCATTTTACAGGACATCGTATCTTGCACCTGCTGGAGGCTAGAATGTCAAATATGCGTGTGCTTATCAAGCAAAGGATGCATTTAGCACTCGTATGCATTTAGCAAAGGATGCATTTAGCACAAGCACTCGTACCCTAATTCTGAATACAGCATAAAATGTACTGTACATTAAGAAGTATGTAGATACTCGGGTAATAAAATAATTGCACGTGAACCTACTTATGCACTAGCAGGAGTTCGAACATACGTAATCCAACCTCACACACCTGGTTTCAGCTTGTAGTAAAATGTTGGAGCAATAACTTTTTGTGCTGATCATTCGGACGCCCTGGATCTTTGCACGTCAGTGCGTGCATCCGACACCATATCCCATACTTCAGCTTGGCCGATGCTGTTCTTTCCCCTCCCCCCACCAAAAACTGCGTTCTACTGTAGCCATATAACTCGGAAACCCGAAAATGGTAGCACAGTTGGAAAAGAATAGCAAACCAGTGCTATTCGAATGTAACCCATTCAACTTCTGCACCAGAATCCGCCTCACCAGAATCAAATTGCATTCTTAAATGCGTCTTGGGATGGTTGCTTCCAACAACAAGCTTTCCCATAAATGAAGCCTTGAATATGCGTAAGGTCAGCCAGCTGACGTAATGTGATCCGCTCGCCAGCCTGTCGACTGGGGAGCTGATCCCACAGACTGAGCCCCATGTCCCATCACCCACTAGCGTCGGCTGGGGAGCTGATCCCACAGACTGAGCCCCACGTCCCATCACCCACTGGCGTCGGCTGGGGAGCTGATCCCACACACTGAGCCCCACGTCCCATCACCCACTGGCGTCGGCTGGGGAGCTGATCCCACAGACTGAGCCCCATGTCCCATCACCCACTGGCGTCGGCTGGGGAGCTGATCCCACACACTGAGCCCCACGTCCCATCACCCACTGGCGTCGGCTGGGGAGCTGATCCCACACACTGAGCCCCACGTCCCATCACCCACTGGCGTCGGCTGGGGAGCTGATCCCACACACTCAGTCCCACGTCCCATCACCCACTGGCGTCGGCTGGGGAGCTGATCCCACACACTGAGCCCCACGTCCCATCACCCACTAGCGTCGGCTGGGGAGCTGATCCCACAGACTGAGCCCCACGTCCCATCACCCACTGGCGTCGGCTGGGGAGCTGATCCCACACACTGAGCCCCATGTCCCATCACCCACTGGCGTCGGGCGACTCGGCGACAGCGCTGGCAGAATCAGTGGTCGAGTACTGTGGTGTTCTGGGAAGAGACGACCGGAGTTTGCGTGGTGTGGGCAGGCAGACTGGCGGCGGTCCCACGCGAGGGATTGGTCTGCCGCTAAGCTTCCGCCAGCAGGCATGCTCAGAGATCCCGAGAGAGACACGCTTCCCCCCGCTCCGACGGGGAGGTTGCTGTGCCAGGGCAAATCCAGGAATCACTTAGCTGAGCAGAAGAGCGATTGCCCAAATTGGAGTCGTTTGCAGCGAATGCCCTTCCCCCTCCCCATCTACGCTCCAGCCCAGTTCCGGTGCAGAGCTCGCCGTGTCTCGATGTTCGCTCGCCACGCACGTGTGCGCCGGTCCCAGAAAACACGACCACACCGGGGCGTAGTGCGTCGTCAAGCCCGGCCACCTGTTGTCGCCGCGGCTCGGTGTCACCGCGAGGCTGAGCAGACTGCAGAGCCGACCACTCTCAGCGCGGCTCGCGCCGCCCGCCGAAAAGCCACGCCACTCGCAGCACTCCAATTTGATCAAAGCATCCACAGAATCCACCTCACGCCTTCAGGAGTGTGTGGTCATCAGGAACTGTTCCAAATGTGGATTGAGCGAAGCACGTAGTGACCGTGTTTTCCTTTCGTGTAGGTGCTTCGAACAAGACTGCTTCTTACTGCAATGTCTGGCATGCCATTTTGGCGATTATAGTGTGCTTTGTGCCGTGCTTGAAGCGGTTTATGATGGTTTCTGATTCGGGATGCCAGTTGAAAGTCTAGTGGTGACACCGTTCTACTTCTTCCTTGTTCAATTTACTTTACACAGGCAATACTATCGTGAGCATTACCCCAAATTACAAAGCGGTTGGTAATCCAGTACAGACTGGCACTGTTTTGTGGAATTGCTTGCGTATTACCAAAGGATGTATCATAATTTTGTGTTCAATTCCGGTGCGCGCATTTTGGCAATAAATGAAACCGGTTTCTCAGTTTTGCATGGAACAGTGAAGCTGAGTTATGTGAATTGCATTCGGCACTGGATTAATTTTGAATGGCCGTGCAAGCACCTTCGGTAGCAGTGCTTCCAAAACTCTGGCTAAAAAGTGTTCCGATCAAAACACTTTCACCTCCGTTGACTTCATCGCTATGGAAAAAGATTCCAAATACGGTATGTACTGGGTGGGAATAGCTACAAGCAGTGGAAACCGAAATGAGGTAATAACGGAGTGAACGTGCCTTTCCCGAAACATTTTTGGCCTTTCAAGCCTTGGCCTCCTCAGTGTCGTTTTGGCATCAGATAAACCAAGCCGGGCTAATCTGGCGCCTGGCATTTCGTCACGCGCCATCTGAGGAGTTGGTTGAAAAGTAGTTAGAGCTTTAGCTTGGTTCCATTACCAGGAGCCAGTGGCCGGGTGTAATCTGCGGAAACACCACGATGCATTAGCTACCACCTCCAGCTGGTGGAAAGGTGCATTAACAATTGTAATGGCCAGCCTGAACACAGAAAGTTCAGTGTTTAGATTGGACCCTTGGGCGTCCAAGGGATATGTCAAGCATTGCATCCCTGCACTGGCAACGGCTTAGCGCTGTCTAGGTCAGGTCCATGCCAGCCACTACCCATCAGGGTCCAGTCTCTGACAGGAAGACCGCCCCGAGACAGCTCGGTATAGCGGCAGGGTCATCTTGGTGGTGGTGGTGGTCATTTGTTTTACGATGCGTCGACCGTTTTGGGTCATCGTCAATCGCTCCCACGATTGCGACGGCGAAGGGGGCACTGGCGAAGAGTAGCGGTAGGTCGGACTCGAGCCCACAGCCGTTCGGTTAGAAGAGGGGCACCTTACCCCTAGGCTACTCGCCCCCGGGGTCGTGTAGGGTGCCATCTGTCGTCGCCCAGTCTCTGATGCTAATACCCGAAGGTGCTGTACAGCGGGGTGATGAATTTAGCTTTCCTGTGGCGAAGTTTCGTTTTCTTTGATTTGAATTGCATAACTTTGACAAAAATAGAACTTCAAAGGAACAGGCCATACACGAAATCCATTCCAGTATCGAGGTGGTGAGAAACGAACATGGGTGCTTTTCTTAAATCAAGCCTAGTGGGCACCAACAGTCAAGAAATGCATGCTTTATCAGTGAATCTTCGGATTATCAGTGATGCATTTAGTATTATCGCACACCGCGCTGGTGGAGGTCCCTGGGATTGCGCGTCCCCTGCTTTTCCGTCGATAGTCGGTGAACAAATAGATGGAGCTGCGCTTTCGGCTAAGTAGAAAGTGCGTCTGTAGAGGTACCCAAAAAAGACCTGATGTTAGGTGAACGCTTCCAACAGATTCATGCCAGCAAAACGCTCTTATCAAAAGGGTACTGAGATGCGATGCTGAGGACTACGTGGGAAGAAGTAGAAAATGTTTATTTTTAGTGCACTCAACATCTAGCTGCAACTTGACTTTCAAACTGCAAATCCTGAGGACGTCTCAGAGCTCAAAGCGGCTTATGGGAACGTTTTTGAGATGCATCATCGAACATGTTATAGGAAAGTTACAACACTCCAACAGAGTGGAAACCTGCCTGGAGTGGTTATTCGATCGTTTGTGGCCTTTATGGACACAGCTTCGAGGGCATTTTTGAACCCACTGAGAGCAAATTGATCTTCACTTTGAGCCCAGTGTGGGCGGGCTAGTTGTGCCACTGTATCAGACCGCATCGTGTGTATTGCCTGTGGCTGAGGTGATCTGGACCGACTGACGAGGACCGGGAATACTCTTCTCACGACCACTCGTGAGAGATGACGTATGGATGGTAAGAGTTGAATACTCACTGTTATTGTGAGAGGTACTTCGAGTATGTATCTGGTGATTTGCTCGCAAAAATAAGTGGTTGCGTACTAGATAAGAATGTAAGCATGGTTTGTGTTGTGTACCCCTTGCTAAATGTTATGCTACGGCGCAGGTCTCAAATCTCTTTCACTGGAAGGACTGTCATTCTCATTTCGATTTGATCAGCTTCACCTTTCAAATACTTCCCATTATTTCACTTCAAATACTCGTATTATTTCACTTCAAATATTCGTATTATTTCAATTCAAATACTCGAATTATTTGTTCCAAGGAGGGCTTGGAATGGGGGAGCTTCTTTTATGTCGGCTGAACCGGCACTGGCCCAGCCCGGACGGCCACGCTGCTGTCATTCCTCATGACCTGCGTGGCCTGCGTGACGCGAGGCCGGACGACCGTTCGTTTCGGCGACATTGTGTTGCGTGATGCCGTGCTGGCTTGCTGCGTGTGGTCCGAACTGCGCGGAAAAGAAAGGACCATGGTACTTGGTACAGAAAGGTCAAAGGACCGTGACTTTTTCGGCCCACCTAGTCTATTTCGGCGATTCCACACAGTGCATTGAAGCGTGAGATGCGTGCACAGTGTGCAATTGGAGAGCCCATTTTCGTCATATCTCCGTCATACCTCTCCGTCTAATGTCGACCAGAGCAGAATGGCCGCCGCGGCTAAGGCGAAGATGTGCCGGTGCTGGCCGCCCCGGGCCCGACGCCGGGGCGGCCATGGAGTGAGCCGCGGTTGGGCCGGTGGCTATCGGAGGGGGGGGAGCTCGACGCCGGGGGTATTCAAGTCCCCGCCCACCGCGACGAGGACTTGAATATGCGTGTGTTCCGGTGGCTGGGCGACGTGGGGGCCGGGACGCGGCGTGGTGGCACGGTCCGTGGTGGACCGGTGGCTCCCGCGCCGCGTGCCTGTGGGTCCGGTCCTGCCGGTGGCGGGACCGGCGTCCTCCCGTCCTCAAATAGTGTGGAGGGGAGCGTGTGGTCGTGGGTGTGCGTATGGGGGTCCAGCCGCCATCGGTGGTCCGCTCGTCGGCGTCCCCCGCCACCGCTTCGCCCAACCTCTCGGATTCCCTCCGCTGGGGGCTGCGGCTGGGCCCGTGGCTGCGGCCGATTGTCTTGCCGCTCATGGGCGATGGGACCGTGTCCGCGATGGGAGGACCTGGCACCGCCATGACCTTCGCCTTGCCCCTTCTCCGGCGCCGCCTGGCCGGTGCGCGCTGGGACGCCCCCAAATACGGCCGAATTCTGCCTGTTCTGTCCAATAATTTGGGTGTGTCTGAAAGTGAGATGCATCGCATCGAATTGTTCCAACCAATGCAGTAACCGACTGGTTTCCGAGAGAGCATAGCTGCGGTAGGTTCAAAAAGTTGTCTGCCAAACGTGTTCCCCGACCCTGAGCCAACATCCACGAAGCCCTCTTGCACTCGCCCGTGCAGCGCCTCTTACAACACCTTGCTTGGTGCATTAGAGCTGAACATTTATCGGTCTACAACTAACTTCTGTTCTACCATGGCCATTGGATTATTGTATGGGCATTTTGCGCCAATGGCCGGCTTCGGCGTGGCGTCGAGCCGCGGCAGCCACAAGAAAAACATGGCGGTGCGGGGGACGGACCTGAAGTTCGTCTGTACGCAGCCACTCGGAAACAGGCGACTGGCAACAGTGGTGCTCGTAATTTCCCATGCGGAAATCTGGACGCTTCCGCATAGCAACGCACAGGTGGATCGGCGACGGCACTGGCATTGGTCGCCGCCGGAGCTGACAGGAGAGCACAGTTGGAGGAGTTGGCATCCAGTGACGCAGAACTGATCAATGGACCCGTCACACGCTAATGCCGCCTTCGGTATCCGGGCAACGACATGCTCTCGAGATTGCCTACCCAGCAACCGGTCTCAATATGACTCCGAGAGTGAAGCCCATGAAAAGCACGTGCCGGTGTAACATGGCTACTTCGGCTTTGTTAGCGAAACAAAAGCTACATATATATCTTTGGGCAAGTGACTAGATTTCGTTAGGGTTTTAGACCTGAATCCATAGAGGGCGGATTCCGCACCCCTGCTCCCATCATAAGATCTCGGAATCTACTGAATCGGTTTCAAAGCTGATTAGCTGAACGAATTCTACCAGTCTAATATACAGTCTTAAGTCCAAACTTCAACAACAAAAATCCAAATGCCGATGTCGGGAAGAAAAAAGGATTGGAATTAAACAAAACCAATTCGGTCGGGTTGCGTTTTGCAACGATAAAAGTGTGCATGGTTTGGTGTAGATCATCCGTGATGGTCCAAAGCATTATTCGATGTCCATACATGCACATGGAAGACAGCCAACAGCGTAGTCGGGGACCTAGGGAAGGCGTGAGTACAGGGGTGTCGCTTTGTATACTTTTGTAGGAGCATATGCCCCCCCCCCCATATTCAATTTTGCCCATCCAATAGTGACTTCCCCCCCAATATCAAATGGAAATGGGCATGCAGCGAAAAGCATACAACTGCAGGCTGCGATCGGAGCGGGAGCGCCGACGGCCCCGCCGACGGCCCCGCCGACGGCCCCGCCGACGGCCCCGCCGACGGACCCGCCGATGGTCCCGCCGACGGCCCTGGAAATAGTAACGTCCGCCCATTCACTCTGGTGACCTGTCACTCAGGACGGTTTCCAGGTGAATGACCGCCACCGTTAACGTCGCGACTATACCCTGTAGTGTGACCAGCGTACTGGTGTCCGGAGACGCTGCGCCGACTGGCACCGTCTGCGCTGCTGAGTATCCTTCCGCCAATGCTGACACCAGGCCAGACGCCCAGGCTTCCAAGAATTTATCAGCTGCGGCGGCCAGTTAGCCCAGAGGAGCTTCCTCTGACAACAGTGATAATGCTGTCCAAGCTGCCTGCGGCAGCCGTTGATGATGTAGTCTTCAACAGCTCACGGTCGTATGGGGAATTTCCTGGGGTACCCAGTTCGGAGTGCATGCGCAGGAACAGCTGGGACGGCTGCTGGTCTCCGAGCTGCTGACGGGGATCTAGGGCTTCCAGGAGGGCTGCTCGCGAATGCGCCAACCTACGCCTCAAGGCGTCAACAAGGCCCACGAACCTGGGCGTCTGAGTCTTGATAATATCCGCACCTGCGTGGCGATCGACACAGAAAGGCTTGCCACCAGCAGGTCGAACTTGATGCTGTCTTCTTCAATTCCAGCCACCCGAAACGCACAGTCCGTCTGTGTTCGCTAGAGATCTGTTTCTCCGGAAGAAAGAGAAAGCTGATAGCCTGAACGCGGCCAGCTGCTGGCTTGCATATGCAGGAGTCAGGAGCAGATGCAATGTGAAGGGGACTGGGGGCATGCGCCTCCCTCCCACGGAAGGTGGGCGGTCCTCTGGCCGGGAAATGGCGACTCGCCGGGAAGGCTCGAGTGAACCCCCTATGTGTTCTAGTCAGGAGCGGCTCCCCCCCCCCCGAGAGAAAAAGGCGCCTCTTCAGTGTGCTCGAATGGACCCCCCTCGATTTTTTTTTGCCAGAGGCTCCCCTCGGAAAGACACTTCTCCAGACAGGAGCGGGTTCAGAAATTGTCATGAGGGGAACTTTGTCTCTGACGGGGGGGGGGGGCTCTAGGTGAAGCAAAATTGAGGAGTGGGGTGCACTCGTGCCTTCCCGGATGGGCGCCTTTGCTTTCCACGATGCGCATCTGACGAAACAATTCGAGGGGTTCACTCAAACACACTGAACGGTGGCCTTCTCCTTCCAAGGAGCACCTAAGGCTGAATAATTCGAGGGGATGCACTCGAGCACACTGAAAGGATGCAATATACTCCGAGAGGGGCACCTCTGGCTAAAAATTCGATGGGGATGCACTCGAGCTTTCCCGGAGTGGAGCCTTTTTCCGGCCGAAGGGGCGCGGATTTCCATGGGGGCACATGCCTTCAGCGCCACCCTGTATCCGCTCCTGCTTCCAAGTGCTTCCGCGGTGTCGCCCCTCCGAAGAAATGGCGCCCCTTCAGACAAGTGCCCCCATGATAATTCTTGAATCCGCCCATGGCAGAAGTCCCCGATGCTGGCAGGGTCGCCGCGCTGCAGACGTTAAAATGTTGAGTTTTTAATTACTTTTTTTCGCACATCCTTGTCCATTTCCTGGGGCAAGAACATGGTGTATGATCCATCACCCAATGCCCAATCTGCATAATGGGGAATAATTATTGTCCGATATATTTATGTTTACATGTGTGATATATACCTTCTTGTATATTATCCATGACTTGTACTATAACAAGTACTTTGCCTATTTCGCAGGCACGTACCTACTTGGGGAGTGGCGACGAATACGCATTTTATCGTATAAGACATGTAGGACATTTAAAAATGAGAGACACCAGAAATGAATACTTCTTAGAACAGCTACAGAGAACCGCAAAACAGTACAGAAGCAGCAAAGTATTGCACATGCAGTGCACTTAATATGCGACAAATTAGAGCCCTCTTCATTCCGTGACATCAGCGAATCAGACAGCCAAACAGAGAGTGGTGCACATTTGATCATTGTACTGTACTTACCTGCTCATATTCCGGCCTTCTCATTCGCAGAAACCACGCTTGCTCACATGTGGCCAGTTTTTGTTCCCAGCATTCCGTTTTTCCCCTGCCCATGTGTCCCGACTTTTTTCCTAGATAGTTGTGCAGTCTCACACCCTCAGCACGACTTCAAGATTGATAGTCAACGTAGCAAGTGTGTGTCTGTGATAATACAAGCATCAAGTATACATCTGCAAAGTTTTCGTTTGACGTTGGTGACGAGGGGCCCAATTCCATATCGACATCATTTGTTCTGCTACTTCAGTTTAGACACGGATCGAGATCCCTTTTACATCGCTCACGACGGCTGCTTTAGGCTATATCGCTCACGACGGCCCCATACATACCCTTGCTAGTAGGGCACTGGTACTGGTAACGGGGTTGAGGTTACAGTGTTGTAGTATGATCGGTTACAGGGGTGTGACATGGTCACAGACATGCATTTGTACATCTTGGTGTTGCAGCCTGGCTGTTGGTGGGAGACCGCGGCCGACGGCAAATGACAGTCGCGTTCCTACATACTTCTGAGTTGTGGTGTGCTATGTGCCCTGAGATTATCAAAGGCAGATGCGTTGTATTATTTTATTCATCATGGAATTTTCCAATTGCCATTACACCTTCATATTTTCATGACAGGTCACTAGAATGTGAAAGTCAGAAAGGGCTTGATTTGGGTTTAGATTGCCAGATATCGTCATACTTAGCACGTATTATTCCACAGACGTTTCTCAGGCAGCGTTCACCTTACGCGTTTACACTGGCTGTTCAGGAGTGAACGAGCGTTGCGAGCAAGTGCAGTGACACAAATGCTAATACCCACTAAGTCTTCCTTGCTTGAATTTTGAGGATATCTGGAACTCGGCTTCTTTTCAAATGATATTGGTATTAGATAAACTGACGTCAAAACGATGCATTAGGTAGATTTAGCTTGCAGTTGCAATTGATAAGGATTAAAAATTGCCATTATTTTCACCATCAAGAAAGAACAAATAAATATGACCACAAATCGAGTAAAAAGCTACAAATACTACCTCAACATTTTATATTGAATGTCTGAACGCAGTCCGCTCCACTGTCACAGTCTGTGTAATGAATGTTGTTATGACCGGAGCCCTAGTTCCCAGCTTGGATGTATTTCGGTGTGTCTTTCCCACAAATATTAGTATTAATAATATATTAATAGTTTGCCATCACGCATGTGTGTGGGTGGAATCGTAGATTGTAAGGTAGTTTTGCTCGTTGATATATGAGCAACAGAGGAAACGTGGCTAGTGAACTCTTCCGCTCAGATAGAACGGAACATTACGAAAATTGCATTCGCTGTTCTTTTGACGGGCTGTCAATTGAGTCGGAGAATTTCCCCACCCCTTAAGTGATAATCTGGTGTTCTAAACGTATGGTTGTATTTTTATCTTGATCTTGAGCATCGCATCAATTACAAATTCTTCATATCAGCAGATTAAATGGCCTAAATCAAGCATGCAACACATAATTGTGGACAGGGCCGAATAGCACGCGTTCCGGAGGGCCTCCCATGTACCGCGCATGGGAGCGGGTGGGGGAGGATTCGGCCCCTGACCCGACGATTTCGGAAGCTACTGAAGCTACAAGCACACAATTTGGTAAGTAGATTACGAATGTTGTGAACTCACTTCAGTACAAATTTCAAGACCTTATATTAAAGCCTTCAGGGTTAAATGAGGTGTCGAGTTCGGTCGCCACACCGCGCCGTCGTTACCGCATCGAAGAAGCATTTGTGAACTTGAACGCTCAGGAGCCGCCGCCCGGTCGGTCGATTTGGCATCCCCACAGTTCATATATTTGCTAACGGATTTAGATTTTCGTTCCAAGGATGCGCTCATCGATTTTTAACAAAAGTAGCAAGATTGCATTGCTATATCATCGCCCGTTTATGCGATAACGCCAAAAAGTAGAAGAGGGCGATTACGTGCCCCCCCCCCCCCCCGTGTGCGTATTAACACGACTATCTTATACCTGCATCAATCCTGTAGCATCCCCCCCCCAATAATTTTAATAAACAACACCTATGTGTGGGTACCATTTGTTATAAAGTCATAAAGTCATAAAGTGATAAAGTGGTAAAGTGATAAAGTGTTAAGGCTTAATAAGAGCCACGGGGGCCATCTGGGTTAAGCCTATCTAGAAAAGGTCCTAGAAATATACATACTCTCACCCCAATCAATCCCTTATCTCAAGTTCCTAGGAAGCTATATATCCCAGCCTATCTAGCACCATTCACTTGCTATTGCATAACACACTCAACAATTACAACTCCTCCCATCATACCCATTGTGCTACCATAGACAATCTCATCGTATCACAGCGCCCGAAGGAAGGAGCTGAATCCACTGCTAGGTACACCCTACATAATGTTATAAAGCCTGTAGACTTAATAAGAGACCCAAGGGCCCATCCAGTTAAGTCTGTAAATGTAAGAAACTATAAGCCTGGTAAGAAGACCCTCCCCAACCATCCCACATTCTGAAGAAACCAGTCCTCCAATATCCCACACACCTATCAATGCCTATCTACCCTAGCTATCCAGCCCTATTCCCCTAATCTCTCTTAACACATGTGGATTGAATGCCTTATCAATAATTTTCAAACTGCATCCATGCCTGCTTAAAGGGGTCTGTGCCGTGCACACTTACTTAACATAAATCTCATCCGATCCATCACAAATTAGAACTCAAAAACTAGATTTTCCTGTCTCAAAAATGTGTCCACCCTACTTTTACATACATTCAATGAGGAACTCCCCACAACATCAGCAGGCAGCCCATTCCACTGATCAACAACCCTTTGACTGAAGACCTGTTGTCGCTTAACTGTCCTACACCTCAACTTGTCTGACCTGAATTGATGACCCCTATGTGATACTCTAAACTGAAGAGTGCCATTTAAATTGACCTGATTTAGTCCTTTAACAATTTTGTACATTTCAATCATGTCCCCCCTTAATCTCCTATACTTGAGTGAGTACATATCTAATGCCACAAGCCTTTCTGCATATTCTAAGTTACCTATTCCACTGATGAGTCTAGTTGCTTTGCGCTGCACTCTTTCTAACTTGTCTATATCTTTTTCTAGGTAGGGGCTCCAAGCTTGTACATAATATTCCAAGTGGGGTCGCACGTATGCTAAGTACAGTTTTTTCATGACTTCCTTGCTCTTATATATCACACTTCTCTTAATGAGTCCCAGCATTCTGAGTGCCCTGTTCCTAGCTGAGCTACATTGTTTTTTTTCTGCTTTAAGGACTTTTGAAACCAACACACCTAAGTCCCTTTCCTCCTCAATAACATCCAGTTCCCTCCCTCCCATTGTATATCTGAAAGTCTCAACTCCAGACCCTAGATGCATAACCTTACACTTGTCATAGTTGAAAGACATCTGCCATTGATCAACCCACTTTTTCGGTCCTCCAAGTCTAGTTGAATATTTCTAGATTGATCACAACTGTTTGCCACTCCTACCAGCTTGATGTCATCAGCAAATTTGAACACTCTATTCCTCAGCCCTACCTCAATGTTATTAACAAAGATGATAAAGAGAAGTGGCCCTAGAACAGAGCCCTGTGGTACTCCACTCAGAACATCCTTCCAATCAGATTTACATCCATTTAACATTACCCTTTGTTTCCTTCACCTCAACCATGCTTCAATCCAACCTAGAACTTTTCCAACAATCCCATGTTGCTGTAGTTGATGAATTAGCCTCCCATGTGGAACTTTATCAAAAGCTTTGCTAAAGTCCAAGTACACAACATCCATCCTGCTTTGATTGTCTACTTCTTTAGTAACATACTCCATGTGGCTGGTGCGTCAATGTGGAATGTGCTGTGCTGTGCCCCATGTGCTGGTGCGTCAACAATGGAGTAACATACTCCATTGTTCTTTGTGGCTGGTGCGTCTCCGCCATCTCGGTGCCAGAAACACAGAGGTGTTGCCAGTAAGTTATACTATGGAGGGTCGTGTGTTGGAGGGCTACTATAATTATTGGCTGTTGAGAAAATCTGACTCCCCTCATTGATCCGCCAGAACTTGAGCGGAATTACTCCCCTCATTGATCCGCCATTGGCATAGTGTCGCCCTCGCCGCCCCATTGCTTGTAGGTGTTTGAATAGGTTATGTTCTGAGTACATCTTGTCTTCTCCAGGATCCGTCATTGATAAATCTTCGGTATCCGCAATTGCTTGTGATGCATTATTACCGTTTGTTTTGAATTCACTCCACCCTCCCAACTTTCCGATGGCAGCATAAGTGGCCGCTTTGAGAAAAACGGTCACTTGTTGCCAATTCTTTCCTCCCCTGGATCCTCCCCTGACATGATTAGACTCAAAATAAGCATATCCGTTAGTAAGCAAGGTAGTATGAGCAGTTGAATTCCATATTATAACCACCTAACAGTAAAACAATGAAAATATTCAGTTACGTGCTTTGTTCCTCAGTTTCCGCAAAAACTCTGAGGTGCCTTCCAATATCCGCTCCTGGGGCTGCCTCTAGTATAGTTAAGACATTAAGATGTTGGTACGAAGTAGCAAAAAGAAGGTTATGAAACGTCATCAAATTTCACGTTCCTATCGCAAGGCGTTGAGGAACGGCAGGCGAAAGACCAGTGTGTGTGGGGGGGGAGGGCGGAATCCCCCGTACGGGAATAGGGTTAACGTATTCTCTTGGATTAAAATCGGTTGAGATCTTCATCTAAATCCGGAATCATTACTTATTAAATAGTTTTCTTGCGAAGCGCAAGAAACTGGTCTGCCCTCGCTCACTAGTGTGTTCCAATTACATGAGCTTGTTTAATATAGCCTGGCCGAACCCTCTTCCATGTTCATGAAGATGTTGCCAAGCACCGGAATAGTTTTAGTGGATTC
The DNA here is from genome assembly GCA_034440615.1 of Ashinkailepas kermadecensis. Classification (NCBI taxonomy): domain Eukaryota; kingdom Metazoa; phylum Arthropoda; class Thecostraca; family Neolepadidae; genus Ashinkailepas; species Ashinkailepas kermadecensis. Next base: position 30,614 of record JAOTOM010002871.1, on the reverse strand, counting down.
CACTTTGGAAGCTTACTATATATATATAGTCGTAGAGATGTTGTGACGTCGTAGAAACGTACCGAAAGAGAGAAGTGAAAGGAAGATGGGAGGCAGTGACTCGATTCCAGCGGAACCCCTGTGATTCGGTTACTTCCAGCTGTGCTGTCTGATATCTATCAACTGAGAAGGAATGATCATCGTGAGTTTTTCGTGTTGTTAGTTGAATATCATCATTATTCATATTGTGGCCAACAAGTAAGTAAGGGGATGTGATTTGTAACCGATTGTACTAACCTATTGTCGCACGTCATGCATAAACCGTTTTCGTGAACTGCAAGGCAAGGCAAGATCATTTACAACAGTGTCAATGATCTCTGGTGAGTACTGAGCAGTAGGCAGTGCATTTAATCATGCATAATAACACAAGTGACAGGGATTTCATAGAAAACGCGAATGCCTATTGCCTTGGTTTGCAGGCTTCGATGGATGTCTATTTATTAATCTCACTCGAAGTGCCGGCTAGGAAGCACTTCATCGTGAATGCTTTGAATGGGTTAAAGTTGTTATATATCGGTGCCGTAGCTCTTATTTGATAGATTGGATGTTCATAAACTTCTCCCACGCTTGCTAATATACGTAGCCACACATAGCTTAATGTCGAGCTTCACTCGTTACTTGAATTTCAAAATGCCGCCGTACTTATGGGAGACGGGGAGAGTGTGTTCAGAGGTGTGTCGGACCATAGAGGTCATTTGCGTCGTCTTTAAAGCGAGTGGGTTTTGCAAGCAAGTTTTAGGTAAGTATACATTTACGTTAAAGGAGTCTTACGTTATAGCGTATGCGACGTTAAGGTGCTGAAGGCGAGGGGTGGGCGGGGGGACATTTCCCGGATGTTTAGAGTTTCAGTTTTCCTTTCTCCTCCGCAAGATAATTTGTAGTTGGAGTGAGGGAGGCTTGACAAGAAAGGTGGTATTGCCAAAGTGCCGGCATTAGCCTACTCTTGTCGATAAGCACCCAGTGATCTTTACCGTGTGGACAAGGAGGTAATTGTTCACACCGCCTATCACGCCGACTGCCGCTTGTTACTTGCTAGTAGTGATTTGTAGCAGCATGCTTTCCTGCAGGGTCATGTGTTAGGTTAGTATAGTGTATGGTGTATGGTGTATGGTGTTTGGTGTTTTGCAATTCGGCTCATCTACGTCCGCTATACCTCTGGCTAACAGTTTTTCGTTGTGAATTGCAAGACAAATAAGCTAATCTCATCATGTATGCGATGACACTTCTGGGTAATCGTTTTACGTCATGCTAATTTTTAGAGAAAGTCGGCTCATGTACGTTGGACGGCACTGCTGGGTAGCCATTTATTTCGACTGGGAAAGCGAATCGGCTCATGTACTTCCGACGCCATCCGTAGCATCGGACGTACATGAGCTATGCTGAATACTATTTACGTTATTGCTATGAGTGTATGCGCGGTGTGGTTGCGAGAGCGTCAATGGATGACCTTGAGTCATCACAGACGATGATGGGTGTGGTGATGTGTTGAATAATGTGTTGCAGGCAGGTTAGAGTGGCCATTAACTCTGCCGTGTAAACCGAATGGTGTGGTGTTAATTTTGTTTCGGCATTGTTGGGTCGACCGCACCAAGCGGTGGTCGTACCGTCTGTGGTATGGCAGCCGTCAGTATAAAAATATGTATGTTGTGGGTGGGCCGCTTGATGTCCGAGAAATGTCAGTTGAGTTTCGATGGGGGAAAGTAATATTTTGTTTTGCCGAAAGAGATACTCGAACTTGGAATGTTTCATGTGCCAAATGTGAGTAGGGGGGGGGGGATTTTCCGGGGGTTACTTTGGGAAAATGTATTGCGAGTGTAAGGACATGGTTCAGATGTATCGCAATATTGTGTTTATTTCTGTTATAGGTATGCCGAACGGGGGGTTTAGAGAGTGCGAGAGTGGCGGGGTGATTGCTCTGTGTTGTTGTTCGAAATTGGTACCGAGCTAGTTGGAGTGTTCTGCGGTGTTGTAAACTAGGGAGGTGGGCCTCAGCCCGGAAACTGGTGATGGGCGTGGTGCAGTGTGCTCCAGTGATGAGGGCGTGATTCTGTATGCGTTCAAGTAATGTGATGTGCGATGGAGATATATGCTCGAAGATAAACGAATTATATTCCAGAATTGAGCGAGTCAGGGCAATATACATTTTGTTAGTGGTCTGGACCCCAGTCGCGACCGGAGATGCAGCAACGAAGATTTAGGCGCTTAGTGCAACGCTGTTTAAGATAAGCAATATAGGGGCGGGAATAGAGTCCTTTGTTTAGGACGATGCCAAGATAGGTGAAGGTGGTTTGGTGAGGGATAATTTGGTCACGATAGCGTAGCGGTGTAAAGGGTGGAATGTACGTGGGGAGCCGGGAGAAAAGCATTGTGACGGATGTCGTGGGGGAGATCTGCAGTCCCCAAAGTGAGCACCAGGAATCAATTTTATCCATGGCGCGCTGCGTGAGGTGATTTGTTCTTTCGGCCGATGGGTGTGTGCACCAAATGACCAGATCGTAAGCGTAAATAGAGTATTTTAAACAGGGGTCAATTATGTAGAGGTCAGCGAGAGCGTCATTGATCACGATGATGAAGAGTGTGGGGGATAAAACGCTGCCTTGTGGGACGCCTTGGTCGTGTTTTTTGGGGGCCGAGAGTGGATGTTGCTGTAGCGGACAGTTGAATGTTCTGCTTGCGAGAAAGTTCGTCAGAGATGTGGCCATTCTGCCCTTGATACCAATTCGGTGTAATTTGATTCGGAGGGCAGAACTGTGCACTTTATTAAATGCGGAATGTAAATCGAGAAAGAGTGCGACGGATTCATGTTTTTCATGAAACTGTACTGCATAGAGTCAACAATTTTGATGAGGTGGTCATTGGTGCTGCGTCTGGGTCGAAAGCCGCTTTGAAAGGGGGAGATAATGTCGTTGTTTTCGAACTAAACTCTGATTCGTCCATTGATCATGCGCTCTGGGAGATTTTAGAGGCACAACTAGTAAGAGAGATGGGACGATAGCCCGAGGGCAGGTGGAGAGGTTTGCGAGATTTAGCGATAGGAATGTTGGTGGTAGTCGACCAAGAAGGAGGGGGGGAGGTGCCGTCGATCCATAGCTGATTTAGTGCCGAAAGGAGATTTTCTTTTCCTGAGTGGGATATATTTTGGAAGAAGGGGCATAGCAATTGGTCGGCATCAGCCGCAGTGTTGGTTACTTTGGAGAGGGATAAATTTAGTTCATAGAGAGTAAAGGAGGCATTATATGGTTCAATATTGTCCGATACAAATTGTAAGTGGCGAGAATGTTGTGTAGGAAAGTAATGGCATGTTGCGAGTATTGTGTATTTGAGGAAATGTCAGCGTAATGTGTGGCGAAGTGTTCCGAGACGGCTGCGAGTTCTGTTATGGGGCGTTGGTTAATTGTCAGTTGTGGGAATGCGCGTTGTAGGGATCTGCCATTGGAGAAGGAGCGAATTTGGGTCTAAATTTGAGAGATGGAGTAAATCGATTGAATGAGTTGGAATAACGTTTCCAGCGGTGTTCTTTGACCGCAAGGATAATTTGCTGACAACGTTTTTAGCCTCGCGGGTTTCTAACATGTTTTGCGCGAAAATATTTTAACGAAATTTTCGCTCAGCCCTCCGCCGCAGGGCGACGGCTCGTTCACACTCGTCGTTCCACCACGGTACGTGGTTACGGCCGGGGAGCGACGAGTGTGGGAACGTGTTTCTTTTGCTGCGAGTAACATGGCATTGAGGAAGGCTGAAATTGAGGGATGAGACTGGAGAGGGAAGACAGGATCAATTTCCTGGGAGAAAGACGGCCATTTCGCCTTGCGTTGGTTAGTTATTAGGATTTTAGGGCGCATCAACTGCATTGGTTATACAGCGCCCATTTCGCTTTGTGAACGTTGCAGCCGGGTATAAATGAATAATCTCTAGACTGGGCTGAGCGTTCACGTATGACATGAATGGGAGAGTGATTTCTAAAAAGAGGGTCGGGTTGCACGCACCAAGACAGGAGGGGTGAGATGGAAGCCGAAATCAGGGAGAGGTCAATAGCAGATGGACGGAACAGGATGATGTCTGTGCTGTGGTTCAGTGTTTGGTCATCTAAAAGGACCATGTTGTGGGTGTTGAGGAGTGTTTCAATGTGATATTCGCGTGGATATATGGTGTGGCAACCCCGTGCCTGATGGTGGGCGTTGAGGTCGCCCAGCACCAGACAGCGGTGTGAGAGAAGACCGAAGAGGTTAGTCACAGAAGCTAAGGATAGCGTAAGAGTAGGGGGAAGATAGAGAAAAAGTACAGTGAGGTCTAGTCGTGCAATTTCGACAGTTACGGCAACAAAATTCAGGTTGTTGACAATGATGATTGGGCGAAAGGTGTCATTTAGGTACAGACGGTTAATGGCCATTAGTAAGTAGGTTATACAATTTATGCTTGAAATGTTTGGGCTTCTGGTGCTTGCTGGCGTCGCTCTTGAGCGTCGGTTCTCACGACCGCCCTTCTTCGAGCCTCCCTCCCGAAGGACCTCCTGACCGCCGTACATTTGTGACATCGATCTTTATTCGATGACAGTCTTCTCCAATAGTGACATTTCACGCGCCAAAACGCGTTCATCTTGTCAAGAGCTGCAATGTGATTATCAAACGAATACGGATGAAACGAATACGGATGAACAAATGGCGGCGATGCACACGTTGAGCAATGCATTACGAGCATTCAGCTAGTCGAGCCTATCGCACCAGCGACATCAGACGCTGAAGGGCGCGTGATGAGCAAACAAGTGGCGAGATCACTTTGCAGAATTTACAACAAAAAAAGTCACAAATCACAAAGCCAAAGCGGAGGCTGCGGGTGGCGCAGCATTTGTCCTCCAACTGGTCGGCAGGGGCGGAGTCGCCCGAGGCGCCCCAGCCTCTTCCTCGGCGGCCGCGGACAGCTCGGACGGTCGCAACGTCCAGAATTGTTGTTCACGCACGCGGCAAACTTGGCTCACGAAACTAAATCACTTGCGTGTCGTTTTCTTTTCGCCGCCAGGTGTCAAGGTGTTTCAGTTCGCCGCCGGGTGTCAAGGTGGAAACACGTCGGTGTGGAGCTCCTGCTTTCCAGATAAGTTGTTGCAGAACCGGGCAGTATCCTAGGCTTGACTGTGGATAGGTATTTAGCAATTACTTCTGTACATATATTTGCATAGTTTTATCTCATAAGTTTCTTTTTTAGTAAGCAGATTATAATATTTAGAACTAGAGACGCTGCCCAGCGCCATTTTGTCCATTCTGTCTGTCTTTGTCTAGTGTGTTAGTGTTTTCAGCCGTTTATTGCATTTTTGGCAGTTATTCAGCGAGTGGTTTCTTCTTTCTTTAAAACCACAGTTAACTTTCTGCACAGTGATTACCTTGTAAATGCTGCATAGTTAGGAACTAGCATACACCTAAGCTTTGTCGGTTATTTCGCTCTGCTCTGTTATTTGGTAAATCATTTTGCAGTAAGTTACTTTTCAATCTCAATCTAGGAATAAGCTGCAGCCTTTAAGATGGTTACTACCAGGATGCAGGCACTAGAGGATGAGGTTAGGGCCCTTAAGGCAGAGCTTTACAAGCTCAAAGATTCCCTTGCTTCACAGGGCAGGCCAGCAAGTAAGGGGCAGCTGTAGCAGGGGCATCCGATTCCCAGGTGGTCACAGGCCACCAGGTATCTGTAGCTTCCCCTGCTGTGGAGGTGGCAGGGAGGTCTGACGAGAGAAGTGTTCCTAGTGAACAGAATATTTATAGTTGTAGCTCACAGGAGGGGCAGTGGTTTAAAGTTAGGGGGTGGAGGATTTGGAGGCGTGAGCCTAAGCAAGGGGGCAGTGAGTGGCAGGTGGTAGGTGGTAGGAGTGGGAAGCAACCTAGTGAAGCAGCTCAACAGGCAGGAGTAGTAACATTCAATAGGTTCCAGGCATTGGTGGACTGCCCCCAGGATAGTGATAGCAGCAAGGAGAAAGTGCTAGTCGTAGGAGACTCTCGTGTGCGGCATTTAGATAGGGTATTCTGTCAAGGTCGGAGAGGTAGGAGGTGCATCACCAGGCCTGGTGCCAAGGTTAGAGACCTGGTCCCAGTGGTCGCACAGGCCACCAGTGAAAACCAGTGTAGTACAGTTATAGTGCAGGTAGGAGTGAACAACATAGGTCCTGCTAGGAGTGAGGAGCTGATGCAGGACTACAGGGCCCTTCTGGCCACCCTGAAGCAAAGCAATAGCAGAGTTATTGTGACAGCTATTCTACCTAGGGCTGGAGTCTCCCCTGAGTGGAGCTCTAGGGCACTGGCAGCCAATGCCAGGGTAGGTAGGCTTTGCAATGAGTTAGGTTTGACTTTTGTTGACAAGTGGTGCAGGTTTTATCGCTCATCTGACCTCTATCAGAGGGATGGCCTGCACTTCTCTGAGAAGGGGGTGCAAGTGTTAGGCAAAGTATATGAACATGTCCTTCAGGGAAACTAGATAATGGGGTGGGGAGGGAAGAATTGGCATTGCCATCTCAGGGATATGCCAATAGTGACAGCATAGGCAATAGAACCTCACAGTCAGCAAATAGGGGTAGCAGTAGATCAAGGGGGCAGAGTGGTAGCTCATCCAGAGATGATAGAGCTACTCAACATGAAAAAGCCAAAGAGGGTCATGGAACTTTTGTTAAGTGTATGATGCTTAATGCTCAGAGCATTCGATCCAAATTTGATGAGTTCAAGTGTTATGTTGCTGAGGAGAAACCAGATCTTGTTTGCATTACTGAGGCATGGGTCAGTGAGGGGTATTTTGGTGATAACTTGCAGGACTATGAGATCCAGGGATACAATATGTTTTCATGCAATAGGGGTCCAGCAGTGAAAGGGGGTGGTGTAATGCTGTATGTGAATAGCTTATACAGTTCTAAAAAAGTAGCAGATGGGGTAACAAATGTGTCTGTGGAGTCCATTTGGCTTGATGTTGCTGTCGGAAAAGGCAACAGCAATAAACTGAGGATAGGAGCTTTGTATCGATCAGGAACCTTGCCACATTCTCAGCAACTGGAGCTCGATAAAGTGATTTGTGAGGAAATCAGTAGAAACTTTCAGAGGAAATGCCTTATTCTTGGTGACTTTAATCTAAAAGGATATGAAAATGTTGGTGTTGGCTCCCCATCATATAAACTGTTTAGGAAATGCCTTGAAGAGGACTTGTTCTTACACCAGTTTGTAACGGAACCAACCAGGCAGGGCTCATTCTTGGACCTTGTCTTCTCAGATTTAAGTGATTTACTTCAAGACTTAACTGTAGGAGAAACTCTGGGAAGAAGTGACCATAACATAGTAAGATTCAAGGCACAGGTAGCAGGGACAATCAAGGATAATTTGGCAAAGATTCCAAATTTTAACAGGGCAGACTTTGACTGCATGAGAGAGGCTTTAAGCGCCATAAAATGGGAAGAAGAATTCTTTGATTTAAATGCCTGTGAAATGTGGGAAAAGTTCAAATCTTACTTGAGGGAAATTCAGATTAGACATGTCCCCCAAAAGCAAAGGCGCAAAAGAAGGGTAAGAAAGCCAGCATGGCTTACACCAGATGTGATGAAAGCAAGTAAGGCTAAGAAAGATGCATTTAGAGTATTTAAGGAAGCTTCAAATATCGTAAATCTAAGGTCGTATCAAAAATCTAGAGATGCTGTCAAGCAGAAAATCAGAGCAGCAAAGAGAGCAAAAGAATTGGATTTGGCTAGGAACTGTAATGGGGACAGTAAAAAGTTCTTTAGTTTCTACAAGCTAAGTAAAGTTTCAAGCACAATTGGTCCACTGGAAGTAAATGGGACTATATTGAGTGAGGATGGTGAGATGGTTGAGGAGCTGAGCAAGCAGTTTAAATCAGTGTTTACAGTGGAGGATGTGACTAATCTGCCAACCGTGAACCACAGTTCAATGACAGGTGATCAGATACACGATGTTGATTTCATTGATAGTGATATTGTTTTCAATTATATCAGAAAAATAAAGCCAACAAGGCAGCAGGACCTGATGGAATTTATGCTAGGGTATTGCGGGAAGCTGAAAAGGAAGTGGCAATTCCACTTAGTATAATATTTTGTAGATCAGTTTCACAAAATGAAATTCCTACAGATTGGAAACGGGCAAGTGTAGTTCCTATTTTCAAGAAAGGAGAAAGAGGGGAAGTTGAAAACTATAGGCCAGTAAGCCTCACATCCCTAGTCTGCAAGGTACTCGAATCAATTATCAAGGATAGAATAGTTAGTTTTCTGGACGGAAACAGATTGATTCAAGATACTCAACATGGGTTTAGAAAAGGGCGATCGTGTCTCACAAATCTCTTGGACTTTTTTAATTTTGCTACAGAACAATTTGATCAGGGAAATCAAGTTGATATAGCATATCTTGACTTTAGTAAGGCCTTTGACAAGGTACCCCAAAGACGGTTAATGATGCAGCTTCAGGTCCATGGTATTGCAGGTAGCATCCTAAAATGGATAGAGTTGTGGCTTTCAGATAGACAGCAGAGAGTGATGCTAAATGGTGCAAAGTCATCATGGCAAAATGTTCTTAGTGGAGTACCCCAGGGGTCGGTACTGGGGCCACTATTGTTCATTATATATGTGAATAGCATTGAATGTGGCCTAAGCAGTAAGGTTTTGAAATTTGCGGATGATTTGAAGATCTTTAGGGCAATAACAGGCCACAATGAGCAGGTTTTGCTGCAGAAAGACTTAGATGAGCTAGTGAAGTGGTCAGAAAAATGGAAAATGAAGTTTAATTTTGATAAGTGCAAAGTCATGCATGTAGGTAGGCAGCATATGAAGGCTCCATACTTGATGGGTGGCCAAGTACTATCTGTGACTCAGCAGGAGAAGGACTTAGGTGTTATTTTGAACACAAAATTGGGGGCATCAGAACAGACCAAAGAAGCCAGGAAGAAGGCACTAAGAATGCTTTGGGCAATACAGAGGAATGTGTCATACAAAAGTGAGGAGGTCATCAGGAAGCTTTACTGTGCATATGTCAGGCCACATTTGGAATACTGTGTCCAAGCTTGGTCCCCTAGTCATGAGAAAGATTGTTGGCTTTTAGAGAGAGTACAAAAGAGGGCAACACAAATGGTTAATGGTATAGGCAACCTGGCATATGAGGAAAGATTGAAGAAATTGAATATGTTTTCACTTAGATATAGAAGGCTGAGAGGAGATCTCATGGAGGTTTTTAAATTTGTTCATGGTCAGGAACAGGGATATCTCATGGAAATGTTTGAATTTAACAGAAATGATGAAATTAGATGTCATCAATTCAAAATTAAAGTTAATCACAGCAGGACAAGGTTAAGACGGTCTTTATTCACCAACAGGGTAGTAGAACACTGGAACCAGCTGCCAGGAACCATTGTCAGTAGCAACACACTGAACATCTTTAAAAACGGCATAGACAATCATTATAAGAATAGGGGGCTTGTTTTTCTGCATTCCAGGCAGGGTTGATCGACAGGGAGGAGTTGGGAGTTGAGAGGAGTTTGAAATTGTTGAGTGTGTTATGCAATAGCAAGTGAGTCTCTTATTAAGTCTAAACGCTTTATAACTTTATATAGGGGGTACCTAGCAGTGGATTCAGCACCTTCCTTCGGGATGTGATACTGATGAGATTGTCTATGGTAGCACAATGGGTATGATGGGAGGAGTTTGTAATTGTTGAGTGTATTATGCGATGGCAAGTGAGTCTCTTATTAAGTCTGAACGCTTTATGAATTTGTGTGGGGTGTGCCTAGCAGTGGATTCGGCACCTTACTTCGGGATGTGATGCTGATGAGATTGTCTATGGTGGCACGATGGGTGTGATGGGAGGAGCTTGTGATTGTTGAGAGTGTTATGCGGTAGCAAGTGAGTGGTGCTAGATAGGCTGGGATATATAGCTTCCTAAGAACTTGTGATAAGGGATTGATTGGGGTGGGAGTATGTACATTCCTAGTACCTTTTCTAGAAAGGCTTAACCCAGATGGGCCCCTATGGCTCTTATTAAGCCTTAATACTTTATGACTTTTATGACGAGTGCTCCCGAACTGATTCGCCCAGCATGATGTCAACCAATACCTGTCCGGGAAGGCATTCTGTTGAACAGCTGCTAAACAACCAGACCATTTGAATTTCGCACTGTATTATAACCAAGCCACTAATCCTTTCCCACCCCCAACAGAACTCATTTACCTCACTACCAAAAGAGCCCGCAGCATCAATACCATAGACCAAAGAATAGCTTGTTCCAGCTTGACACCCACTGCATTTGGTGAAATTGGTATTCATTTATGAACACCCGAAATATTCAGAGTAATAGATTTCGGGTGGAACGGTGTTTTCATTTATCCCTGTAGGGAACGAAATTCTAAGTGGTGCATTTGATGACATTTAAGATACTTTTATTCATGCTTTCGATTTGTATGTATGCTGAATACTATGTTTTTTCTTTTCTTTTACGTCTACTTGTTATGCTGCTAGCCAACAGAAATCGCAAAGCTATTCCGAATACGATGGAAATAGTTCCAACTAACCCGGCATTGATTAGTGGAGGTCAAATCTATCCCTACTTTCGAAAATTCGCGATACCTTGAAAACGCGTTGCGATATCTCCACATTTTCAATATCTCTCAATTGATCAATTCTACGCCTCTTGTCAAATAAAAATCGGTAATGATATGTCAGACGTGAATGACGTCAGAGTGACGTCATGTTTGGCCGATTTTTGACAAACGTATCGGTGCACACAAATTCACTTAGAATCCCAGCGAGTGAAGATATTTGATGTCCATCAACAGCAAGCGAGAGAAAATCAGTAGATAAGTAGCGTTTTATGTCCTTCTTTTGCTTCAATCTTTCACGTTGAAATGTTCGCATATGAGAAAGATACTTGTTGTGTGAAAATGTGAATTGTTGTACAATTATTTTATGTTAAAAAAACAATTCTTAAAAGGAAGGAGAAGAAATGTCGAGAAAAATGTTATTTGAAGCGTATTTCGTTGAAATTTACCGTGTTACCAACTAATGTATACCGCAACAGGCAACCGCCCAGCAGAGGATGCCTCGTATGCACCTGCTGCCGTCCAGAAAATCCACTGCGTGTAGGGCGACACCGTCTTGCATAACATTTTTTTCCAGAGTTTCTGACCTGGTGCTAAAAAATGATCAGTTTACTGCCGATAGCTGGATGCCAACCCAGCCAGTCGATAACACCCGACCATCGGCGATTTAGCTGCACATTTTGTAAATTATATGGGGTCTTTGGTAGCCTTAGACACGATTCTGATATTTTTAGAGCAATCGGAATTTTAGTTGTTGAGTTGTTGACCGGTTTTAATTTTTGTGACTTTTGAAAAGGTAAGGCTTAGCCAGCGATATACCACAAACCACTTCTGGTACAAACATATAGTTAGTATCAGTTGATAGAGCCTGAACTGAATCATACGTGGAAATGGAGGAGTATTTAAAATTATTGATATGTGAAACCGAACATGGGAATTTTTAAAATCTGTTTGGTGGAAGGCATGTCAGATTTTTAAAAAATGAATATCACTTAGATTTTCCACGGATTTTGGTACCCGAGGCATTGGGCAAACTGTCGGGCTTATTCATGTCGTTACATGAATGTGCTCCGAAGCGTCTCGGCCTCACGTCGAGCGAGATCCATGTTACCCCCACCCACCCCATCCACCCTCGGGCAGCTACCGCACATGGCGCACAGGGTGTCTGGTCAGGGAAATGTCCAAGCGACTAAGTCTGTCTGTCTGTCTGTCTGTCTGTCACCGCCTTGATCACTCAATAACGTAGGTCCAGGTATAGCATGATGGAGGATATGGGTCCAATACTGACATTATATTCATTTCATAGTACGGTACTCGCTATACGAGGAAATTCTTGAAGCATCACGAGCCTCCAGCTCACCTTGGCTGATGGTCATCTTGTTCCTTGTATGGCGAGTTCCTCTCATAATTTTGATTTTAGGTTCCCAGTCCAGTCCAGTCCAGTCTAGCTGAAGTTCTGTCGTTTCATGCTACATATATGTCTGGATGTATATATATATATATATATATATATATATATATATATATATATATATATATAAATACATATATATACTGGAGGAACTTTGTGAGATACAGCTCTTTCAATTAGAATTTTTGAAATCCTTGAAAATGAGAAATATCCATAACTGAACACCATTGCTCCGATTGGTCTAATACTTTTATAATGGTGTCCACAGCTATAGAAAATCACATATGCCAATTTGCGTGCAAATTCCCGGTGGTCGTGTGTTCAAATTACCTATTCATTGGTTGCGTTCGCATGGAATGATCCAGCTCTTGACGAGGGCTTTCCCCCAAACTTACAATTTTGTTTGTAAGTAGCATTATGCCGAGGATCTATCGCTGAAAAACACGTCCCAATTATTTGACTGCCTTCTTCAGGAATTTCTTCCCGAGATACAGAGTGTGATATCGAATGTAAAATTCTTAGAAACTCTGGGAAGGGTTGTAATCGTGTAGACATTTTATATGTACTTTTGTGAATGCGTATGTCTGTGCCCTTTTTATTGGAAATTGGCATGTCTAGTAATGCGACGGTCGAACGTGTCTGTAGATCAAGCTTAAAATCCTTTGCTGACTTATGTGAGAAAGTAGGAAAATGGTAGACATTATGCTACGTGGATATTATGACGCGTGGACATACTGCCCCGTGCCGAGTCTACAGCAACAGCTCCACCACCTGGTTTTCACGTGATTACGTCCGTTTTTCTCGAAATCCCGTCTGCGATGAAGTTCACTTTTTTCTCAATGTTTACTATGGTACCGGTTTCCGTGGCCGGCGACATCTTCCTTTTGTGTTGAGCAGAACATCGTGTTTCCGTGGGGGGCGACATCTTCCTTTTGTGTTGAGCAGAACATCGTGTTTCCTCGGCCGGCGACATCTTCCTTTTGTGTTGAGCAGAACATCGTGTTTCCTCGGCCGGCGACATCTTCCTTTTATGTTGAGCAGAACATCGTGTTTCCTCGGCGATGTCTGAAATATAGGTAGATAGTAGTGGCCCATGAGATAACGTTGCATTTTTGGCGCAATGTTCAAGGTGTTGAAAGTAATTTACTTGAAGTGAATGAAGGCCTGCGTGCGATTGTTGTAAGTGGAAAGCTTGTGCACTCAAATAAAGACCATGAAGCAACTTTTCAAACTTAAATAATTCATGACCAGGCACTGTCCGATCCCAGGTCAGACCACCCGGCTGACCAGTGACCAGGGACTTCCCTAATATGCCAAGTGCGTGGGCAGTGACCCCGCAGTCGCAGCGATGCCTCCGCAGTCACTGAACGTCTCGCATTGCATCAGCATCACTGTGGGGTCGGAGGTGGTTGGACAGGGACTGTGGCCTCGGCAGCAGCCCATGGCCACGGCCTCTCAGTCACTGAACGTCTCGCATTGCATCAGCATCACTGTGGGGGTCGGAGGTGGTTGAACAGGGACTGTGGCCTCTGTAGTAGCCCATGGACGTGACCCCTCAGTCACTGAACGTCTCGCATTGCATCAGTATCACTACGGGGGACCGGAGGTGGTTCGACAGGGACTGTGGTCAATGGCCACAACCCCGCATTCAAAATCCCTTAGAGGAGGCACTGTGTTGCAGGCTCAAGTCGTAGGCGTAGGCTTCTGAAAGTCATTGAGAGGTCACAGTACATGAAGGCAATGGGCGGGTGCAAATGGATTGGAGGGTATGCCATATAGAGTCCGGTGTTAGAAATTGATATTATTGGAAGGGCAAAGCCAAAATTGGGGTGGGGGTGCCCTCCCAAAAGCATACAAAGCTACACCCCAGGCTCAAGCCAACATGTGTTCGGGGCCATCCGAAAAGCATTCAAAACGATCAGCCTGTCCATGGCTTTGCTGTTGTAAGGAATCGCAAAATTACCATAGCACTTCAGTCAACGCAACACTTGAAAACAGCAAATGTGCGTTAGTTTTCATGTGATTCCATTTCGTTAGTTTCCATGTGATTCATGCGTACAATCGTGGAAGTCGTGATGGAGAAATTAGACTACGTGAAAACGTCTGTTTTCCCAGAGTCAATCTCATGTGGAAACTGGGTAGTGGAGCCACTGCTTCAGGGATCCACCGTACGTAGTTGCGGTCGGCTTTTCCTGGTGTATTTTCCTCAAAGCCACATAAATATGTATCTAACTTTTGACTTAAATGTAAGGTAGTTTGAAATAAGCCATCAGTACGCTTCGAGAAATTACCAGAATATTGATTTTCAAAAGCATTGCACAGCTCAATGCACAAACAATATTTGTAATTTTGGACAGATTTTCGACCTTGCTCCTCATATCTCACTATTTCAATTTGGTGTAAAAGTAAGATAGTTAAAAATAAACGACAAATACAATTGTAACAAATAGTGTTTTTAAGTCATAAGATGGTGTAGGTGGTCCCTGTACGAATGGAATCTGCACGCATGGTCAATTTTCCTACCCCAGCTCGTCCCCAATCTGCCAGCTTTAAAACTGTATCCAATGCCTTCAATGTTTGTACGCACTTGCGGCTTTGCCTGGTGTCTAGGATGCCTTGCATGTCATAACCAATGCTGTCCCACCTCACTCAAAGAAGTCGGTCTTCTCTTTCAGGCACCTCTGAGAAGTCAGTGACATAAAATCAAAGCTAACTTGCAAGTGTTTACATAGATCAGACACATCAGCATAATCCTGCATGTGGAAAGCGGATTAGTTCTTGCAGCGCTAGAGGACATCCTGAATATGACAAGGTTGCAAAGCACATTCGCTTGCAATAAACACACACGGCTGCTAGCTACGAAGCTAAGCAGCTGATTTAGGGTGATGTGAATATCTTGATCGCATGCCGAGATCGTGTGACTATTCCGGTGCTCGTGAATGTGATTTAATAGTGAGAAGCAAAACTAACCTGCATGCACTGGCTTCAAGCACACGAACTTGTAATCACGCTAATAAATAATACATGACCAGGGGTGGAACGTGCTATCCATTTCATGGGGCACCGCCTTCCCCCCCCCCCCTCCTCCGTCGCCAAAGCAGGTAAGGGACATGTGACCTATAGACGTTGGCTGAAAACACTGGTGCAACTTCCCCCTCCCCGTATCATTTTTGGAAAATGATGCCCCTGGGGCCGACTATAGCTGATAGCCTGCGGCTCCTTCTTTGAAATCAGTGACAATCGAGTGAGACTGGAGTGGGCTGAAGCACATGATGTTTGAGGCTGCATGTCAGCACGCGCACCACACGCCACAGAATGACAACATCGTGCAGCACACACAAATGTCACCCGTCGAACCAGCACATAGCATGTGCATGGCCGTCCAGAATTTTGACATTCAAACATCGGCAATATTGCTTATCCAGCATTGGGATGCCAGGCATCCTGGGGTGCGTGCATCTGTACATGCACCCAAGGGCAACTGAAAGATTGCCGGACAATGGACCATCCGATGCGCTGCTATTTGCGCTGTTAAAACATTTAGCTGTACATAAGCATGCTAGCGAGGACACCATGCATAATAGTGTTACTGCAAATGGCAAAATTGTTGGGTTCAGCATGTCCAAATGCCGGCACTCGCCAAGATACATTGCACATAGTCAAATATCTATGATCAGGGGTCACCCACACTTAGACCTTGGTGGCCGTAGGCTTGCTTACTGCTTAATCTCGGAGGTGCCCAATTCAAAGTAAGCGCACGTGCCTGGGCGTACATCCCACCCACCTGTGTTCCCGGAAGCAGTTGATTCCCTGAGAGTTGAATCTGTCATATTTCAGGATTGCACGCCTCTCGGTATGTGTTGTGACCCCGGATAATACTAAGGGGTGAATACTGTGCCCATGCCATAGGTCACCCGTGTCACCCGTGTATATTACGACATTCGGTGCAGCAGGGTTGGGAAGTTCTGGTGTTGGGCTGGCCAGCTGCCCGCGCTATCTGGCGGTCGTCCAACACGCCCCTGGGAACTAGGTACCCTCGTCAAAAACACTCTCTTGAAAGGTGCAGCCGCACCAGAGACGATTCCGGACCCCGAATGATCAATGATCAATCAATGTTGCGCCAACAGCTTCTGGCGCAATGGCCAAAGGGCAAGTCCGACTCCCTACCATTTCGCTTGTAGCCGTGACATTTAGCAAATCAAATTCCACTTTGATGCACGCGGAACGTGCACAAGAGATCGTTTGAACCGGCGATCAGTGCAATAATCTGAGTAGATGAAGGAAGTGTAATCTGCCGTGCCATTTTGATGCAGCCCAGGTCGGGAACCAAGCAAACAAGCGCAGGCCCAGCCGCACAAACGTCCTTCAGCAGGTTTGGCAAACGACTATCAGGGGCGAGTGTCCCCGATAGGGATTCTGCGGCGAAAGCTCGCCCGATTTCGACAGACGCCAGCTGCAATTCAACCGCATCGACGCGACGCAGCGGCTGGCACCAGCGCCGGCCGGAACACGTGCGGAGGCGGGACGGAAGCGGGCCCTGCGGCCCTCGGCGGGGGCGGCGACCATCTCGCCGCCGGCTAACAAGTGTGTGAGTGCGCCACCCCATCGTCGGTATCGACTGCGGCGGCGGCGCGCGCGCAGCGTGGCCGGCGCCTGGCGGCAGCCGGCGGCGTGGGTGGCGCGCCCGGCCGGCACAAGCAGTGCGGTGGCCGGACACAGCGGCAGCGGCGGCGGCGGCTGTCACACCACTCGGTCGACCATGAGGTGGCGAGCGGGCAGCAGCCAGTGAGTGGGCCGTCCGCCGGCCAGCCCGACACCGTCGTCCGCCGTCGCCACCATGCCGGCACGCGCCGCGCTGGCCGCCCTCCTGTTGGTCTGTCTATCGGCCGGCCGCGCCGCGCCCCAGCCGTCGGCCCGGACCGTGGCACTCGTCCGCCTGCTCGACGACCAGTCGACCCGCCAGCTGGCCAAGCGGCCGCAGCTCGACTGGCGGCGGTCGACGTCAGCGGACTCGCCTGCCGAGCAGGCTGACAGGGCTGACCAGGCGCAACGGGCCGAGCAGGCCGAGCAGGCGAAACAGGCCGAACAGGCGGAACAGGCGGAACAGGCGGAACAGGCGGAACGAGCGCTGGACCGGACTGGTAACGCCCTGGCGCAGCAGTTCCTGAGGAGCAGTCGCGCCGGCAGGCAGAAGTATGACGTACCTCAGATAGGTGAGTGCTAGCCTGAGTTGTGGTGGCAGATATAGATCAGTTATGTGGGTGGTAGCCTGAGTTGTGTTGGCAGACATATATCATATTGGTATATAGGTAAGTGGTAGCCTGAGTCGTGATGGTAGACGTACATCAGGCGGGTGAGTAGCAGCCTGAATTGGAGGGGGAAAACATTCCTCATATATGTGAGCGGTAGCCTGACTTGGAAGATTTGAAGAGGAAGAAAGCCGTATTTCGTGTGGGTGAGTGGTAGCTTGTCTTGTTGTGGGGGGACGTACCTTGGATGGGCCAGTCGCACCGCAGAGACATTTCACATTAACTGGCATAACTTGTGCAAGACTAGCTGATAGCAATCTAAAAGGAACGCACTTCGGCAAACTGTGAAAGGTATGCTGTCGCCGAGCGAGGTCGACTTCGTGTTGATTCATGTTTCCCGATGCTGCCAAATTCGATGATGCCTTCACACATGCATTCCGTAATATATACTGTACACGCAGTAAGTATTGAGACAGTCGTGGAAACGTGCATGACTAAGAGACGTTGTAATGAAACATACACAAATGGTATGGCAACGACTAATGGCGCACATTCTCCACACCGTTCCCAAAATATCACAATACGACAGGCAGTTGTAGCATCGTTATTTTCGTGGTGGCACAACTCGGCCTATATTTAATTTCTTGGTAGACTATTGACGTGTTGCATGTATCCGACAGCCCCTTGATAAATTAGCTACGGCCCCTGCTCATCAGGCACAATGTTGTAAACAAGCCGACCGATTGGGGCCTAAACATGGCAATTGATCCAAGCAAACTTCGCCATGTGTTGTCGAAACAACACATGATAAATATCGTTATATTTTGTCTGATATTTATTGCGGTCAGTGGTTTTTATACTTTGTTCACCGGAACAATGCGTTATATAACAGCAACGTATTATTTTACTTGTCGGCAGCACTGAGACGCTCACGCTCCAGCGATTTAAGTCAAGATACACCGAACATAAGCCACCTGATGGTCTGCCGATCACTTGCAATATAAACAATATAATTTGATGTGCCGAAGAAACTCATGCCACTTCGCATCCAAATGACCTCATGAGATGCATATAAGCACAAAAAAGATGTCCTCATCAGCGCTCTTGACCTAATGCTATTGCGTGGCTCCTTATGATCCACTGTCATGCACACTGGACAGCTGTACGCTTACCACGCTTAGCTTAGCTTAGCTGTATATGCAGCTTAATATGTTTGAAAATTTGTCAAAGTTATCCGATCGACTTCCGAGTTATTCGATCCAATCCGAGTTATCGAGCTATCCCATCGACGTTACACCAGTATGGCTGACACCAAGCAGATATTGGTGCCTCAACCGCTGACATCGAACAGTGATCTCACATGGCCGGTGAAAATGCAGCCGTCGTCTGAGTCCATCGATCGAAACTGGTCGCGGCCAGCCCGCTCGGTGGACTGCTGCGGCCGCTCGGCGGGGTGACAACGCCGCCGGTCGGCTGGACGCCGAAGCCCGCTCGGTGGAGTCCTGCGGCCGCCCGGCGGGGTGATAACGCCGCCGGTCGGCTGGACGCCGAAGCCCGCTCGGTGGACTGCTGCGGCCGCCCGGCTGGCTGACAACGCCGCCGGTCGGCTGGACGCCGAAGCCCGCTCGGTGGACTGCTGCGGCCGCCCGGCGGGCTGACAACGCCGCCGGTCGGCTGGACGCCGAAGCCCGCTCGGTGGACTGCTGCGGCCGCCCGGCGGGCTGACAACGCCGCCGGTCGGCTGGACGCCGAAGCCCGCTCGGTGGACTGCTGCGGCCGCTCGGCGGGGTGACAACGCCGCCGGTCGGCTGGACGCCGAAGCCCGGTCGGTGGCATGTCATGTCGTGTGGCGCTGTTCAGCGACTGCCGGTGGTGTCGATGCCTCACACGCGGCCCGGGCCGGCCACCATTGACGTCACCGCTGCGAGTAAATGCCTGCGTAGTACGAACATGGGCCCGCCACGCTGCGTGCCCAGCGACGTGGCGGCCGCAGCCGGACGACGTGCCGGCGCTATCGTGTTTGCTATCGCCATCCATTGGAAGTCGTCCGCTGACGGCTACGTCTTTTGTTGAAATCAATATCGTAGAAATTGACGTCGTTCGGCCGGATTTAGCACCGTTCTGTGTCCCGTAGTGGTGCCCGCCACCCTATCTATAAATAACTAGTCAGCTATTTAGTATGTATGAACGACGTTCTGGGGGCTAAGTGATTCAAACAACCGCCAGCTGATACGAAAAGATGTGTTGGCGAGAGTGTTCGGGTGCAGCGAGACGTCTCGTCACGCACATGGTCACATGGCCACGCTTGGGCCTCACTGCAACGTCTAGCACGTCTTCCCGCGGAAGTATGGCACGTCCACGCGCTGGTGTTTGCAGCTGTTTTTAACAAATATCTTCCCTGATGACAGCGGAACGTTATCTGGAAAGAAAGTGAAAAAAAAGAAAGTGAAAGAAAGCCTTAGCTTACCCAGAAAGTTGATTGCCGAATGTATGTCTCATGATCGCAGTATATATTTCCACCACGTATATTTCATACCTGTTCATTAGTCTCCGACTTGTCTATTCTCACTTGTGTAACTTGCATCTCTCCATCGTATTGCCTTCACGTCGCTTTTAAATGTCGTGGAGCGTTTTATTGTTTCTGTATGGCAAGGTGCTTGAAAATCCCAGATGACTTGGAAGATAATTGCAAATATACATACATGCATACGTACAATAGCCTAACCGCATTATCCACCCTTTGAACCTTACTAAGGATCAAAGCATACAATCATTGAACTCCTTGTAGGCAAATTACCTTAATGTATGTGGCTATTGCCCTTTCCAATCAAGCGTTGATGCCTAAGGCGAAGAATTGTCACAACTTTGCACTAAGATGTCCTATGTTAATGTGCCTGTTAATGTGAATGCGTGGAGGTGAAGCAGAAGCGATTCTACTCCTGTGTACATACAGCAAAAGTGAACCTGAGCGACCTGACCCCACACGACCCGACCCGATCCGACCCGACCCGATCTCCCTTGGTCCGGCTTGGTCTGGTCCAACCTAACCGTTACGCTTTTGAAGTTGAATACCTGTGCTATTGTCACAGCGTTTCAAAGCCTAATCTCTTTACTCAGAAGTTAGTTTCCTCTCTTAAGTTTGATTTCCACCAGCTTCCATCGAAGTCCTTCCTGTGAAATAGGTACTCATTATCTTGGTGGGCAGTCACTTCACACATGGATATTTCCAAAATAGGACATTTAGCCTCCTACCATTTCATCCCCGGACAGGTGAGGCTCGCCATTTTGTTCAGTCTTGTCGCCTCCAGTCTTTTCACACCCGTCAAAACGTCTCCAGTCACTTCACACCCGTCAACAGGTCTCCAGTCACTTTACACCCGTCAACAGGTCTCCAGTTACTTCACACCCGTCAACATGTCTCCAGTTACTTCGCACCCGCGACCTTTTCCCTGCAATCTATTTCACCTCTATTCTAGGATAATTGATAGAAGAAAGCACTTATAGATAGAAGGAAGCCTACGTAGAAATATATCCGGATTTTTAGATTTGTTAAATTTTGCATTAATATTTAAATGCCCCTTAATCCAATCTCGGGAAGCGCAAGCTTGCGACAATTACAAAGTTGTATAGTTTTTGAAGTAAGGTCTCGGTTTTCTTTCGTCAGATTATTGAGCAACTGCGTTTTTCCTGCAAATGGGGAGGGGGACAACATGGCATGTCGAAGACAAATGCATCATCTACAGCGAACAGCAAAGACATCTCAAGTTTCATACTTAACTTGTTTTGCAGACCGAAATGTCCTGGACGAGCTAACTTAATCCGTAGATAAAATTTGAGACGGAGCATGTGGATCATGCTCCAAATCGTAGGATTGAATCGATTCAATTTGTTCAAGTGGTGGACTGAAGAACCGAACTACACCCAGAGGAGTTGCCTGCAAGGATTGTTAGAGACAGCCTCAGCCAGCCTGCAAGGATTGTTAGAGACAGCCTGAATTAATTTAACGAGGATGTTCACCTTGCACTGCCTGAACGAAGGGTCATGAGAAGATCGTGAAGCAGAGTAAGATAAAACAACTTCCCACTGCATGAAAATTTATCCAAGAACTCGGTAACATCCCCGCGGAATTTACACGCACTTTTGCTGGAATTATATTAATAATTGTTCAATCATACGCAGATGTGCAGGAAGAAAACAATCACATCATAAGTTCTACTACCACCCAGAAAATCGAAATATTGGACACTTCAAAACACTGACGGGTGACGGCATTTTCAAAGTAACTTACGAATGTTACACCAACTTATTTACCTACACGCAGAGATTGCTAGCACACCCTTGGCATTGGCTTATGCCCTTTTCGCCAACAAGGACCAAATATCGCGTTTGATGGCTTTAGTTAAAATTAAATCCGAATGTCAACATGCACTGTAGCGGGAACCTGCACCAGCAATCGTGATTTGTAATGTTGAAATATGGATAGTGAATGGCATACCAGTAACTTTTCCCATACCCAATCTGCGACTTTGCTTCTTCCATTTAAGTCAGGATGGTTTACGTAAAATTAAAGTGTAGCCTTTCAGGTGGCGTATTTGAACCAAAATAGGTAAAAGAGAACTTAGAGACTTCACCCACATGTCGCTAGCACTTGCATTGTCCCTCCTCCGAACTATCACCCAGGACTACCAAACGCCGCACACAGGTATTCCGGAGGCTCCTAGACCAGTATTGGATTGGATTGTTTTGACATAACTTGCTTGCCAGATAGCCGAGCTCCGGGGTGAAGTTAGACATTGCCACTCAGTTTTCCCCCAGCTCTCTACAATCAAGCAGAGGCATCTCGAATTAGGGATCGGCGCACGATGAACGGTACAGAAGGGGGCATAACATCAATTATAGGGAATTCATCCAATCTTCCATCTCCTCGTTGCAAACATTCAAGGAGCTCAGTCTGGTTACCAAGCCGTGATAATCTAATTGAGGGGGTGAGGGGCATGGTAATGTTGGCAAGCCTAGACAAAAGTTCACCAAAAGTCGACCAACGAATTCAGAGCATTCTAGACCAGTACGAAGATGAGACATTCTGGTATTTTAGCGCTCGGTGTGGCACAATTCGAATACAATGCATGCAGATTTTGCGCGAGTTCTCAGTTGGGGCCCATTGCAAATTTGGTGTGACCCTGGGATCGACCGACCCCTTGACTTGATGTGGAAGCAAAAAATGGAATTCATAAATGTAGCTGAGTGTGAACGGACTGGGTGTGAACAGGCCGGGTGTGAACAGGCCGGGTGTGAACAGACTGGGTGTGAACAGGCCGGGTGTGAACAGGCCGGGTGTGAACAGACTGGGTGTGAACAGGCCGGGTGTGAACAGGCCGGGTGTGAACAGACTGGGTGTGAACAGGCCGGGTGTGAACAGACTGGGTGTGAACAGGCCGGGTGTGAACAGACCGGGTGTGAACAGGCCGGGTTTGAACAGGCCGGGTGTGAACAGACTGGGTGTGAACAGGCCGGGTGTGAACAGGACGGGTGTGAACAGACTGGGTGTGAACAGGCCGGGTGTGAACAGACCGGGTGTGAACAGACTGGGTGTGAACAGGCCGGGTGTGAATAGGCCGGGTGTGAACAGACCGGGTGTGAACAGACTGGGTGTGAACAGGCCGGGTGTGAACAGACTGGGTGTGAACAGGCCGGGTGTGAACAGACCGGGTGTGCACAGGCTGGAGCTGAAGTGCCCGTGATTAATTATCTGGGTGCAAAATGTCACACCGGTGAAATGTCCGAGCGCGAATTGTCTGTGTGTGAAATGGCATGTAAACGAAAGGACAGTAGGTGAGGGGACACACACGTGCAATCCCTGATCAAAGAAGGGGTTTTGAGGCTGCATTTATTGTACCTGTATAGGTAGTCTTGTGGATCCGGCCCGCCGATGGTCACGTGGTCTTGCGCCATGTCACGTGATCTTAGTGCCCCGGGGACGGTCGACCGGCCATTCATCGCAATGACAGCGCAATGGAATATGCCGTGCTGCATGGCTGTGTGGAGAGAACCGAGTGGAAGGTCTACGCGACAGAAAGGACATCGACCCACAGGAAACCCTATGCCATTTCCCAACAGTTGAGCATAATACAATTAATGGAGGAGATGAAGTTCTCACCGCACTTTCATGAGAGTGAAGAGTGCTCACTAGTTGGGCTGTTGCTCCTGCAGAGGAAAGCAAAACAAATTGCTACCCGACGCAGAGTTAGGAGGGGGGGAGACAGAGACTAAAAAGTCCGTTGTCGTCGCCCCGAGATCTGAACATGCAGAGGAAATGGCAAGGTTCGTGAGTCCTGCTGTGTTGGTCGCCACGATCGGGGGCATCACAATCGGACAGCTGATCAGATAAAAACGAGAGAGTGAAACAATTATAAGAAAACATGACATGTGAGATGCTTTGGGGCCCCTGCGGTAAGATGTACCACGGTGAAACTGGTCGAGGCCTGCAGACCGCATTGCGCAACACAAAGCGGATTTCCGACACAACCGACTCGGCGACCAACTGCCTCGGTCGCTGCGGCTCGAGCTGCAAAACGATCAGACGTATCTACTGCGCGTGCAGTCTGCTGCCGGTAGCCGGCAGCACGCGTCGGTAAAAAAACTGCGCCGCAACACTCCGATGTGTGCGGGTCAGCCTATCAATTAGCGGTTTCGTGGCACTTCATACACGTCAGTCTCCGATGTTCTGGTAGTGCACGCAGAAAGGGAGGAACGTTTGCCAGATTGGGTCAGGACCACCGCCATTCGCGAGAATCTGTTAGACGCAGGGAGGCGAGCGGTGGTGGCGACGTACATCACCACAGAGCGGACGACACACGCATCGGTCGGAGTTTTTGAAACTTCTACCGTTGTGGCTCAACTCGTCCGGATAGCGGCAACGCAACTCCGACGGAGTGTAGATAGATAGAGAGAGAGAGAGGGATAGATAGAGAGAGAGAGAGAGAGAGAGAGAGAGAGAGAGAGAGAGAGAGAGAGAGAGAGAGAGAGAGAGAGAGAGAGAGAGAGAGAGAGAGAGAGGGAGAGAGAAAGAGAGAGAAAGAGAGAGAGAGGAGAGAGAGAGAGAGAGAGGGAGAGAGAGTAATGCAGACAGATACGGAGACTGAGAAATAGAGGAAGAGAGGAAGAAGAGAGTGCAATTGGTTTTTGATAATTAGGGATTAGGTGCGCATCAACTACAATGGTCACGCAGGACCCAAGAGCTTGTGTGAGATAGTGAGAGGACAGGCGAGGGATAAGAAAACATTTTCCTGGAGGAGGCTAGTCCAGATTTAGAGCACAATGTGGTTCTCATGCTTTTCTAATTGCTCTAGCTTGTCGGATTTCCATTTATTTCACAGATCGAAGGGCATAAAAACGCACATGTAGACATGTAGACATGACATGTCGTACATGAAGACTAAGCCCAGGGAATTTGTAGCGTTTTCCGGAACATCATTTGGGGCATATGACATCCCTACGTTACTAATTTCAAAGCACAATTAGATGTGAGATGCAACCACAGTATTCGTCGAAGGAGCCTAGCTTCAGAGGGCAGCCACAGTTTGGAGACATTGTTTCCGAAATCGGGATCATTCGCCAAATATGGAACATGTACCTCAAATTGCAATGCGCTTTGTCGAAATCGGTTGTAATTATTCATCATCAACCTGCACTTCTGCCGAAATTTGACAACGTACGGTTCCTTCCGCCGGCTGCCAAGAGTGTGCGGAACGCTTGGGCTGAACGCTTGGGCTGAACGCTTGGGCTGAACGCTTGGACTGAACGCTTGGGCTGGATGCTTGGGCTGAACGATTGGGCTGAACGCTTGGGCTGAACGCTTGGACTGGACGCTTGGGCTGAACGCTTGGTCTGCACGCTTGGGCTGAACTCTTGGGCTGAACGCTTGGACTGGACTCTTGGGCTGAACGCTTGGGCTGCACGCTTGGGCTGAACTCTTGGGCTGAACGCCTGGGCTCAACGCTTGGGGTGATCATTCTAATACTTCATGACCATTTCTAGCATTGTTATACTCAGGATGCCAATGTTCTCACTTTCTGTTTTTGTCAGAGGTAGCTCCACGAACGAGTTTTGACATACATGTTTTAAAATTTGCATTGGTTTTTGTCACATCGCAAAATATTTAGATTCAGCCATCTGGATTTTAGAAAGTATTTGACGGACGTATTTTGGAGTCGATAATTATGCGGAGACTGGAAATGTTGTTTTCCATGTCTATTTTTCCGCACAATCCCATTCTGTCCGATAAGAAACATTGCACGTTTGTATCAATCTCCAGATGCTAAATATCATCCATGTTTCGGACAGGGTGCTTGAGTTAATCAC